>OVBE01000776.1:0-44185 GCA_900406425.1 Iberis pinnata
TCCTTCATCAAATTAGCGATAAAATGCTTATCTTTTGTTTCACCAAAACAATTCACAGCCTTCAGAAACAAAGGACCAATTCCAGAGGTAGCCATAAAATTGATCAAGGGTTTTCTTGTAGAATCACTCCAACCATATGTAACAATTGTTACTCCTCTTTCTTTCCATGTTGATTGAAGTGGGATTAGCAAAGTTGTTCTCAACTTGTTATAACCAGGAGGTATGTATCCATCAATTTTGGTAGAACTAGCTAAGTGATAAGACTTTTGATAATGTGGATTTCTTGCAAGATTAAATGGCAAACCTGCAGTGTAAAACATCATTGCAATTTCTTGATCCAACTATTCCCTATTGCCAATGGAAAATACTCTATCAATAGTTGAAAAAACAGACTTTCTTTTCTTATGGTGTGTTTCACAAGGCAAAAGAACTTCTCTAGGTCCGGATTCACTTTTTTCTTCTCAAACTCGTCATCCAATCTTTGCATCTCAGCGATTTGACTTCTAACTGTTTTTTATAAACAGCAATACCATAATTTTTTATTCCAAGCAAATGTGCTCTTACTCTTGAATAAAATCCACTTCGAAACTCACCACAAATATTACACCGAAAAGTCCGCGTTCCTCCTGATGTTCTTTGCTTCTCCAATTTAGTCACATAACTCCACAATGGAGATTCTTCATTAGTGTTATTGACAATATCATCGTTTTGATTTTGAGAAGCCATATTATATATAAAAATTTTGATTAATGAACGATTTTTATTTTGATTATAGGATGAATTGATAATAATCATAATCCTCCTATATATATACACAACGACTTACTCGGTTTTCCCTTTTCTAATTTATTTTAGTTTTTTATTTTTTACTTAATTCCTTTTTTTATTTTTCTATGTCAGTTATGTGTTATGTTTCTTCAGTATCATTTTTTTGTTTATTTCCTTTTTTTTTGTGTACGAGAGAAGTTTCAATTTCACTCAATTATCATCTTCGTTGAAAAGAAGAAACATTTTTTGACCATTTCTTATTTGAGTTGACTGTATCTTGTAACGTGATACGGCTAAGATACGTATTTTCATTGTTTCTATGCCATTTTCGTCATGGGTACAGTACGTGTATGGGATACGGCGTACGGTGTACCCGTGCTTCATAGACTATCAGGTCTGATTAACTCAGCCAATATGGATGGACTGAAAACTGGCTGCATAACAGAAGTGGAGGGTACTGCTTAGAAACTAAAGCTCTGATAGTTAATTAAAATCTACTTCACTAAAAGGAACATAGATTACATACAACATTAAAGAAAATGTAGTAGATCACAGACCTTATGTTGTACACAGTACATGCATTTTGTACCATGTCATAATTACGAGTAAGGATGTTAGGATTAGAGATGAATGTAACAATGTAAAAGATTGAAACTTTCTATGAACTTGTAATAAAAATCCAGTCTTTGCTCAAACTCAACAAAAGATCCCAACTTTAAACTCAATACTCAACTGTTACTTATAACGAACTAATCAATTCAAAACCCTTCACTAGCCACAATTTATTACACTCATAAAACCTCCAAATATCTCATAACAATCAATGGTCACTCAAACCCATATTGTTCAAGCAAAGAGATAACAAGAAAAGCATAAGAAAATTGCTCCAAGAACTGTTAGTTATATGCATCCTTATTTTCATCCCTAAAGCAAAGCCTATGTTGATACTAGAGACTCTCCTTTAGCTCTTCCACCTCATCATTAATCTTGATTTTTCTTTTCCCCATTTCTTCTTGCGGACATACACGTGCGAGTACGTATCAATACCTTCCCCTTTGAGACGAAACTTACCCTCGAGCTTCAAGTCTGGAAACTGATTGCGGAATTTACTGTAAGAGACCCATGTTGCCTGTGATGGAGGAAGTGTGGACCAGTGCACTAATAATATCAAATCTCAAGCCCAATCATACTTTGAGTCCAAGATTGCTTCAGGAACTGTGGTAGTGGGAATGTCCGTGGATAACGAAGGAGGAAGTGGTTGTAAGTGTGGAGAATCTACTCTTCATGATCAGCAACCTTATGTTGTTGTTTATCAGGTGTCTGTATTGCATACAAACGTCTGTTTACATCCAACACTAATTCTTTGAATGACTAAATAAAGCATAGATGATCGCATGTGTTGAATTAAAGAGAGACACATACGTTTGTTAACGGGGTTCGGTTTCCCTACATCCCCGAGACCTTGTCTAGAGCCAAATCCACTAGAACAAGAATACAAATACAATTGTATAAGGTACAACATTCTACCATGCTACCATTCCTTTCTAATGATTTGAAAAATAGCCAGAGATCTATTAAGTAATCAACTTAATCGGTGTTACACAAACCTAACTCCATGTTGCCTTAGTCCCTATACTTCAGTCTTCTGAATGGACGTCAACAGCCTGTTATTTTGCTCCCGAACGAATCTCTCAACCTATGATTGGCTTTTACTCAACCCTGAGCATGCCCTCAGCTTGAAACCAATCACTATTTTAGTTCCACAACAATCTATAGAACGAACACTCCCTTCTTCAGCTTCCTGTTTTTGTCAGCTTCAAAAAATTAACATCAAACGCCATAGATTCGGAAGCCTCCTCATTTATATACACTAATGGGAAAACCTATTTCTTAGGCTCCCAAAAATCTCACCAAAAAGATATTCTTTTCTTCCAAAGTTTATCCTTTCAAACAATAAAATCTTTCTTCCAAAGATATTTTCTTGTCAAAAAATCTGTAGGATCTTGATGCACAGCCACATAATCAAATCCTAGTTTGTTGTTTTTCAACCAATCATTATGCCACATCAACAACTTGTTGTGCCATGTCATTTAGCATTTTGTTCCACGTCATCAACATAGAGTGCCACGTCACCAGCACGCTGTGCCAAATCAGCACTTTTAAATCTTCTAAAATATATCAAATATTTTGTTTTATGATATCTCCAAGAATCTCTCTAAGATTTTTTTCCTTCCATGATTTTCTCAACCGAATATCTTCTTGATAAAATCTTTTCGTTGAGATTATCTTCCAGATATAATCTTTATGGATAAGGCCGCAATTTATTCTTCATCTTCCAGAATTTTAGCTGATTCATTCAGTGCGTTGAATCTCATCAAGCTTATGTTCCCATTCAGCTCTTTGTTCCCACTCAACTTTCTGATCCCATTCAGCTCCCTGTTTATTAACATTGATCTTTTGTGACACATCAGCATACGCACTGTGATACATAATATGCTTACTGATATCATCAGCTCTTTGATCTTGCCAGCTGGTCGATTTTATCAGCGTGTTGATTATAACAAATCCACTACGCTTATGATTATATCAGTTCGTTGATTCCAGAATATGCATCTTCAATCTCCCCCTTTATGAATCAACGATACTTCACTATTGCATCTTCAGTCAGCTTCTCGATCCAATCAACTTAGTGATCCTATCAGTCTTCTGAATATGCATCATTCGTTGTGTTGACTAATACCCTGTTGGACCAACTCGTCTTCAAGCTATTCAGAATCTTGTTGCATTCATCTTTTGTATTTAAGATCAACATCTTCAACTATATTAGATGCACCAAGCCTTTATCCAGTCTCATGTATCTTTTGCCTCATGTCTGATATCAATCTTCTGACGCAATGTATGTTGTGTCTTCAACATTCTGTAAGACATGTTTCTCAACTCAGTCAGCAATAAACTTTCAATTTCCCCCTTGATGATTGAGTTATAGAACCCAAGCTTACTAACATCACCAAGCTTTTCCTCCACTGCATGATTAAAACATATAGCTGATAAAGCAGATAGCTAATCACTTCAACATCTCAACTACTCTCCCCCTTTTTAACATAGTTTGATAATCAATCAACATGTTCCGCATGATAATCAGGAGAGTAATCCAATCATCAGAACTTCAAGATTACTCCCCCTAAAACCATGCTCTAAGAATTATCATGCAGTACAAACTCATTTCCCCCTGCTTGGGTGCACAACTATGTTAAAACCATAAACACACCCCCTATCAGACGTGGACTCATAATCATCTTCTACGTACTTCATCTGGACATGTGCAACAACATCGCATAGCACTTACACATCTAAACATGCTTATGTTCCTCATTGAGACATGAATCAGATTGTTGAATAAGATATATCACCAATGTTTTATGCATCTCTGTATGAATCTTCAATGACATCCTCTTCTAATTCATTATCTAGAAGTTAGTCATTCGTCTTCATTGGTGCTTTGGCCTTATTGCATGTTTGGAAGATTCCTTCAGCCATCTGTTTGACTTGCAAACCCAAGAAACTTGTAAGATCTCCGCTCATAATCACCTTGAATTTGTGTGTTATGCTCTTCGCGAATCTGGAGGCAAGATGCTAATTAGTAAATCCACCCACAACACCGTCTTCATAGACCTGAATGAAAATCAGATCTCTGTTTCCTTCAAAAACAAATAATTTCTTGTTCATACTTCCTTGTTGATATCCCAGATTCACCAGAAAACTTGTTAGCATTTCATACCACGCTCTATGTGCATGTTTCAAGCTATATATTGTTTGTCTAAGCTTGAATACGAATTCAGGATGCTAATAAGCTTCAAAACCTTTGATTTCTCTACACTTCTCTTTGTAACAACTCATTACATAAATCACTCTTGACACCCATTTGATGGAATCCAAAGTTCAATGTAGATGTCATTTCAAACAGAAACCTGATTGCTTTTAGACAAGAAACATGAGCAAAAGTCTAATCAAATCGATACCTTGAACTCGAGACTATCCATGTACAGCCAATTGAACATTGTTCCTTACTACTGTAGCATGCTCATAAATCTTATTCTTGAACACTCATTTATCCATTGTTCTGTTTTTATGTCAATTCAACAAATATGACAATCCAACACATATACTCATCTCAAGTTCTTGTGTCATATTCTTTAGAGAGCTAACCACCATCATCTACTCTTGGATGTCATCTACAAAGGTGTGAACAATCATCAAGCAGTTGTTCCATCCAAACATGTCTTGTCTTTACTGCCCTTTTGGTAGCCTATATAAAATACTCAAGGTCTTGAAAATCTTTTGAGTTATTTTGTAGCTTCTCCAGATTTTTGAAAAATTATCCCTCTTTCTTGTAAACAACACTTAGATGATCACTCTAGTGTACACCACACTAACAGAAACGTGATTGACTCAAACTGAGAAAAATGATAACCTACCATATCAAAAACCTTTCTCCACCTCAGAGTAGTCACAACCAACTCCAAGAATTTCACAATACAATCAGGTGAATGAACTCAGAATCCTACTTTTCCACATAGTCCATATGCAAAGGTTAAACATTCAAACGATTGTTGGATCATCTTAGTTTTTAAGTTATAGACCCCTCAAATTGTACTCAAGATGATTCTTGACTTCACAACTCAATATTCCTACCACACCTTGCATAGTCTCATTCTCCGTTTGAATAGATCATCTTATTTCTATGTACAGGAGGTTGATTGCTCGTGCAAACTTTTTTGAGTTAGATAGAAGATATCAAATATTTCATTCTACAGCTCTTTGTCCTGGCCACCCTATTTTTTCTTGATTTTCCCCTTCAGTTCAACAACTTGAATGTGTTCAAGATTCATTTAAACCTGATCAATGCAGATTAACCAACGTCCTTATGCTCAAGTGGTTGATCTTCCTTACAACATATCATTCTATTTGATATATTCTTGGATCTCAAATCTTGTAGCCTTACACCCCTTGTCTAACCCTTAACAAAAATTTCCGTCCTCAGGCCTTTGATCTACAACACTTTTCTTGAATTGATCATACTCTTCTTGCATTGTTAATTTCCAAACAAGGATCAATAGATACTTTTCTGTAAGTTTCAGGTTCAATCACACACACAAACTGCTGAAACACGTTATTGATTCAGACACTTCATCAGACGCCTGAATACACTCCATCAGACGCATGTATTCAGTTTGTTTTTCTCAGATAATTCTGCTCCCCTTAATCTCTCATATAACATATGTTATAGAGTGATTATAATGGACATAATTCAACAGAGACGAAAATGCGTCAGGAATCTGAGTACTGTCACCACATGGTTGTACCAAAGGCTTCTGTGAAGTACTTGTATCCATTGGAACTGAATTAATAACCATATGTGAAGACGAATAATCATCAAAGACAATATTTGCCATTTCTTGGACAATATTTGTACATCTGTTAAACACCTAATATATTGTTCTCATTCCCAAATAGCATCAAAGAGCCCTCCATCACTATGAAAATCAAATTTCCCCATCTGGTCTTTGTTATAACAGATGTAACATACATACCCAACCACATGAAGGTACATAACACTTGATGTATCTATCTTCCATTTCTCATACAGAGCTTTGTTTGATCATTTTCGTACATACACCTGACTAATCACATATCATGTTGTGTTTACTGCTTTTAGACATAAGTGCTATGTCACTTGATTTCCATGTAATATGCTCTGGCCATCTCTTTCAACGTTTTGTTTTTCCTCTTAAAGACACCCTTATATTGTGGTGTTCATGGAGCTGAGTTTTGATAAGCGATCCGCTAATTATGACAAAATAAGCCAAAAATTCATACTGGAACTCACCACCTATCTAAACAGCAGCTCTGCAATTTATACTGGTGAATTCAAATGTATGATGATTATCACCCATCTGATAGATATCAACAAACATCTGACTGAATCTTTTCAGGAGCTTGTTCCCCAACATATTGACTGAATTAGCATGATCCAAGCCTCTGAATTGTATCAAAAACTTTACCCATGCACTCAACACTTGATAAATTAACGGAATCATGTACATAGCATGACATTCAACTCATATTTGACTACTCACACATCAAGAAGATACTTTTGTCGCCAATAGAACATGATCTAATCCTGACGTACGCACAAAACAATATCTTGATGAAGTGCAAATAGATTAATGAGCGCTTGCAACACATGTAGCTGATCCAAACAACAAACAATCTATATCTAGTACAAACCTTGCTTCACACCTCTGAACAACCATTTTTGACCAGAATGTGCTTTCAACATACAACATCTTCTTGATTACCGCTTTAATCACAAGGTATCTCCTCCAAACAAATCATTGTATGTTCTCCCATGAATCGTAAGTATATTTATGTCTTTGTCCCTTTTTCCAGCATCTTGATATTCTTTAACTATTCAAACGGGTGATTCTACGTCCTTCAGTTCTTTTCTGACTCATTTTGCACCTCAATTTGAGCTAACAACCTCATGTTTACTCCTTTTTCGGCTCATATCAAGACAATAAGTCTTAGTATGCCAATAACCCTTGCACTCATAGCACTTACATCCAATCATATTCAAACTGTCCAAAACATTGACATTCAATACATTAATTTTCATCATTCTATGAAGGTGTATCACTACTTTGTGTCTGAAGAGTTTGCTTATCATTAGCTTCCAGCATCCTTTTCATAAACGTCCGATTTCCTTTCTTTATATGCAATCCATATGCTTGCATCATCCCAACAATCAAATTGTAGATTCTCCATGCTTTCAACAAGATCTCACCTGTTAAAAGACACAAATCCTTTTGTTGGTGACCTGCTCTGATACCAATTGTAAGTGTAGAGAACCTACTCTTCATGATTAGCAACCTTCTGTTGCTGATTATCATGTGTATGTATTGCATACAGGCGTTTGTTTGCATTCAACACTAATTTTTGAATGACTAATAAAAGCATAGATGATCGCATATGCTGAATTAAAGAGAGACACAAACGTTTATTAACGGGTTTTGGTTTCCCTACATCCTTGGGACCTTGTCCATAGCCAAATCCACTAGAACAAGAATACAAATACAATTGTATAAGGTAAAACATTCTACCATGCTACCAATCATTTCTAGTGATTTGAAAAATAGTCAGAGATTATTAAGTAATCAACTTAATCGGTGTTATACAAACCTAACTCCCTGTTGCCTTAGTCCCTATACTTCAGTCTTCTGAATGGACGTCAACAACCTGTTATTTTGCTCCTGAACGAATCTCTCAACCTATGATTGGCTTTTACTCAACCCTGAGCCTGCCCTCAGCTTGAAACCAATCACTATTTTAATTCCACTACAATATGTAGAACTCTACGAACACTCCCTTCTTCAGCTTCAAAAGATCAACATCAAACGCCATAGATTCGGAAGAGTTAAAACATGCACGCCTCAACCTCCTCATCTATGTATACTAATGGAAAAACCTAGTTCCTAGTCTCCCCAAAAATCTCACCAAAAGGATATTCTTTTCTTCCAAAGTTTATCCTTTCAAACAATAAAATCTTTCTTCCAAAGATTTTTTTCTTCTCAAAAAATATCTAGGATCTTGATGCATAGCCACGTCATCAAATCCTAGTTTGTTGTTTGTCAACCAATCATTATGCCACATCAGCAGCTTGATGTGCCACATCATTCAGCATTTTGTTCCACGTCATCAACATCAAATGCCAGCTTGTGATATATCCGACGTTGAACTGATTGTTGTCGGTATGGCTGAAGCTTGAGGTAGACAAAATCACCAACCTGAAACTTCATAATAGACTGAGACCTCTGCAAATTAAGTTTAATGTGATCCAACATCTCATCACATTCCAATAATCTTGCTGCCAATTCAACATTGTCAGTGGAACCATCTTCGAAACTCACAAGAACATGAGGATCACGTCCATAGAAGACCCTAAATGGTGTGGTCTGCAATGAAGAATGATGCGATGTATTATACTATAATTCTGCCCACACTAGAAACTTGAACCAAGAGCGAGGGTGACCAGAAGCAAAGCATCGCAGATAAGTCTCAAGGGACCGGTTTAGAACCTCCGTTTGCCCTTTGGTTTATGGGTGAAAGGCGATGCTGGATTTGAGCTTGGTCCCAGCGAGGCGAAACAATTCTTTCCAAAAACTACTGAGGAATATTCTGTCCCGATCAGAGACAATAGAATTGGGAAATCCATGAAGACGAACCATTTTCGTAAAAAAAAAATCACGTCTTTTTGATTTCATAGTTAGTCGTTTCCGTCTGTCGAGTAAAATCCTCCATAGTCAAAAATGATAAGGGTACCTCGTCTTTTCTGCATTATCCTCAGCAATATTTTTTTTAAAAAAACATTAGTGTATACTGCTTGTTATAGTTAACCTAGTTATCCCAAATTAAACCAGTTAAACATAATTTAACCGAGTTATCCCAACTTAATCTAGTAAACGTAGTTAAACCAAGTTATCCAAAGTTAAACCAGCAAACGTAGTTATCCCAAGTTAAACCAATAAACGTAGTCAAACCAAGTTATCTCAAGTTGTACTATTTCGAAAAAGTATTCATCACCACGATTCATGTCGATTTTACACATGAAACCACATGTAATACTACATGTAATTCCAGCTATGAGTGTCTAAGATTCATTAAAATCTCTAAAACTAAACACATTCACTATTTTAGATCCCTAAACCATTAACCTAAAATTAAAGAAAGAAGAAGATGAAGATGAAGATGAAGATGAAGAAGAAAATGAAAAAGAAGAAAGTGCACATGGATGAGTAGAAGGGAAGTGTTGACTAGAAGAACGAAATTTAAGTTGAGCTTGAGCAAATAAGAAGATGGAGAGTAAGTGGTAAACATTGGGTTAGTAGTCACCTTCAAAGTGATGAATGTTAACCTTTTTAATTTTTTTTTTTTTTTTTTTAAAATAATCATATAATCAATNATTTAACTAAACAAATGGAACACTCAAATATCATTTTGTCAATTTGAGATTTTTTTTAATTAAAAGGCGCATGTCGGCTCTCTTTTTAACCAAAAGGTCCTTGTTGCCATTTTATATGAACCAGCCATCTTGGCCATGCGGCGATTAGGGCACTTGTTAACCACAAAATTGTTGACAAATTTCAACTCATATTTTAAAATGAAAATTATTACATATTTATATTTTTAATAAAACGTGAATTTATCAGTTTGGCTGTAATTAGTTTTGTAGAGATTTAATAATACTTGGGTGCAAGCATAATCTCGTTTAATTATATTTTATAATGTTCAATAGTTGGTCATAAGTATTACAAAGATTAACCACCAGTTTTCGTAAATGTGATTCAACTTTATGTCGAGCGTTTGAAGCAAACATAATGAACATTGCTTTGAGACGCACAACGCAAAACCTAATGATACCAGTATGTATTTTTTCTTTATGTTGTTGCGGCACTTTTAGAGACATTTGGCTTCAATTTCCTCAAGAGTGAGACCCTTTGTTTCTGGCACTATGAAAAATATGAAGAGCAGAGACAATACACATATCACACCAAACCCAAAAAACAGTATCCCTGCTCCAACCAGTTCCTGCAAAACAGAGCCATGTGAGCCAAACAAGTAGTCCACAGAGACAAAAAGTTCTACCAAAAAAAACAGTATATCTGTTTGCTACTAACTTTACAGAACTAGTCAAACCAAACCTTAAACAAGTGATGGTTTTGTCTTTGGTAGATTACCTCTAGGGGTGAAAAAGCAAATGTCACGAGTGCGTTTGCACCAAAATTCACAAGCACTGCTATACTGAGTCCTCTGCCTCTTAACTTTAAGGGGAAAATCTCTGAAATTATCAGCCATCCAATTGGACCAAACGATAGCTGCAAGATTAATCACAATACTATAAGCTCTTACTAAAAACAGTAAAAAAAAAAGAAGCCAATAAACATTTAATCAACATGTTCAAAGATGAATTAACTAGTAGTATATCATAACTTTAAAGGCCACAAACAATGATCATTAACCGAATTTTGCGTATAAACTCAAGTGGAACTACTTGTTATAAAAATGGTCCAGTTTCAGATGCTATGAGTTTCATTATGCTACATAGAGTTTTTAATACAATCAATAGTTTACCTGGTAACAGCCAACATAAAGTAGCAGTGCAATCACAGCAACAACTGGTGCGGCGCTGAAAAAGATGTAATATGACCCCAGGAGGAACAACGAGACAACCTGTTTGACATTCAAAATAACACAAGTTTGGAGCCTTAGTTTCTCCATATCATAGGACTAAAGGATCCTCTCAGATATATAGTTAGTTTCTCACACATGTTCTATATAAACATATAACATGTGTAAGAAACAGAGAAAGGGAATTGAAATACAAAGAACTTACCATGCCACTAACACCGCCAAGAAGTAAAGGTCTCCTTCCAAGTCTGTCTATAACTACAACAGCTACTCCTGTCATAATCAACTGTAACAACAGAGTCAGACCTCCATAAAAGTATCTTAAACTTTGAGCGAAGTGGAGAAAACAAATACCTTCAATAGACCAAGTAGAATTGAAACTCTTGTTGCATCACCAGCCGCAGAAAAGCCTGCGGTCTAACCAGAAATATTGGCAAGGAAGGGGTAGAAGTTAAAATCTGCTCATGATATTCACTTCCAAGTGCAACAAAACCAATCTCTATCCTCAACAAAAACTTTACTTAGGGAAGAAAAGAAAACCTGAAGTATTGATGGTGCATAATACAGCACACTTGGTTGACCAGTTATCTGCCATGTAAGAAGATTACATTAGTAACAATTACTCTTCTAAGAGAAACAATGTTACTGATTATACTGACCTGTTGAAACAAGACTAGACCTCCTCCAATAATGAGAGCTTTCTTGCACTTTCCTTGAAATAGTTCAGCAAATGTGGCTTCTTTATCCTCTCCCACAAAAGAAAGTTCAGCTAAAATCTCGTTTACTTGTTCAACAGCTGAATCAACAAAAGCAGGACCTCTAAGTCGACAGAGAGATTTGATTGCAGCTTCTCTTTGACTCTCAACATTCCCTTTCCCTTGTATGACGCGCAACAAAAGCCACCTAGGAGATGCAGGGAGCCACCACATCCCAAGTCCCATGATAACTGCTAAAGGGACACTTGTTGCAAACATGTAACGCCAACCAGAAAGTATATTGACTGTAAGACTGCCAATTCCATAACCTCCCTGCATAAAATTTGTAATCAAGATATGTGAGAATGACTAAGTGAAGAAACAGATTTCAAAAGAGAGAGGAGGCAACTTACGTGCTTCACGTAGAGAGGAATAAACAATCAAAAACTTTAGAGGTTCAAGAACTTACAACCATCCCAAGGACTATGAAAAACTCCTTTAGTGATATCAACTGTCCACGTATCTGACTTGGAGCAGTCTCTGCAATGTACATTGGAGCCGAATGCATTGCCTAAAATTTATGTATTGATAGTTATGCTATATATAAATCCATGGTTTCATACAAGCTTTAAAGAACCACCATCAGTCTTACCAGTCCAACACCGACCCCATAAGTAACCCGGCCAATTATTAGAACAGAATATATTGGTGCTAGTGCAGTCACAAGTGCTCCAACGAGAAACAATAATGCAGCCAAAATCAGCTCCTTTCTCCTTCCTTCAAAAAAATTTAATAAATCGAAAAACTTCAGTTTCTTTATATATTTCTGCCAACCAGATGAACAAAGAGGGAAATAAAAACCAACCTATAATGTCAGCAATACTAAAAGCCACAATTGAGCCGAATAGTGCACCGTAAAGTGAGCCACTGGTCTGCATAAAGTTAACACAATTTTGTTGTAAGCAAATTTGAGAAAGAAGACACAGATCCATGAAGGGAAGGAGAATAAAATATATGCAATAATCAGAATGCAGAAGAACAGGATAAATAACTTGGAGACTTACCACTAGACCAATATCTAATGAGGACAAGTTGTACCATGAAATTCCACTTAATGAAGGTGACTGCAGAAAAGAAAAGGCAGAGTAAGATAGCAAATTCATTGGCAAGACATATATGAGCAATCAAAGGGAAAAAAAAATTTGGTAGGCAAGTGTGAAATATCATGATTTGGTTGTGATATTGGGCTTTGAACACGGTGACTAGAGACTTGAAGATCCTAGAAAAGTTGAATAATAACAAAACTGTAAAGACTAGGTAGCTTCTGACAAAATTTTTAAAACATTACCTGAATTGAAATGGTTGCACAAGAAGTTGCACCAATTTCATAACCATAAAGCAGTCCTCCAAGAGCTGGAAAGAAAAACCTAAATATAACAGAAACTTCATAACATGAAAGACAAATTCAAACAAGGCCTTTGGTAATTAGTTAGAGAGCTACCAAACTTGGAGAAGAGTTCTTACGGGAAGATGGCTGCAACCACAGAGTAGTTTTCTGGAACATGATTCTCTAATATTAGAGGTTCCCTTTCTGTACTAATCTCACCATGTGACTTACCAACCTACAGAGAAATTATAGTTTCAGATACTTTTCAATAACACTAATAAGGAAAACATTATCCTCATAACATTAAAAGAAAACAATTTACACAGCAACAAATCATGCTCAAACAGATAAATCTAAGGTATGATGTCTAAATTCATCCAAGAATTGAAGTAGAGCCTAAACAATGAATATATTCATATGTAAATAGCAGACAGACTTGGCTCTATGGTTCCAAAATCGATACCAAAAGGTATTAATAGGAAAATTCGATCTTTATGCAATTCGATACTCTCTCCCCTTTAAATCGAACAAAGATATAACATCAAAGAAACAGAGACGAAAATTGGGGGGAAAACACACCTCTCGCTCGGGATCGAACGCCATAGTTATCTACAGAAACACTGAAGTGGGGACTTTGTGTCTGGTTCTGGGTTTGAGATTATAATATATAAGAACACTCTCGGATACTTAGTTCACTGTTCACAGACGAGAATAGAAGTGGAGTTAGGTACAAGAGATTTGAATGGTAAAATATATGTATGACACCAACCGTTGGATTGACTATTATTGAGTCCAGAATAATGTAAATTTGATTTCACTGTTTTTGTTGTTGTTGTTGTGGTATGTAAGACTGTAACTGTTGAAAAAATAATAAAGAAAAGACATTTGAAGCGTGCATTGTTGGTGAGTTTAGAACCGCGGAGAAACGAGTGTTTCGTGTGTTACTTTGATTTCGAACATGATGCACGTGATTGAGAGCTTCTTGTCATTCAACTTGATCATTTCAAAATCTAAACTAATAAATTAACATATGATCCTCTCCATTTTTAAAGTTCTCTTTGTTTTGTGATTTTCTCGCCAATAATAGCAATTTAGTAACATTATTGCCTAAAACAAATGGACGAAGGTTATAATGCAAAACTCAACAAGATATTAGAAGTGGCATAATGTGATGTCATCTCCAACAGTCTAGGTCTCGGGCGTTAGGACAACATATAAATTTTGATAATTCACTTTTTATTTTTGGGAAGAAGATTGGTTTTTGTTGCAACGACGGTTAAGAATTATAAAAGTTGAGGAGTGAGGAGGAAATGGAAAGTATCTGGAGATAGTAGAACAACGGACTTAAGATCGATTCATTTCTCTACTTGTGGCTTGTGTACTTAATCCTATACAAACCTGGATTTAGTGTGTTTAAACGCATGAACTTTTAAATTTACGTTAATTAGTACATCGCCATTAACGTTGTTAGTTATTTGTTAAATGATGTTGATACGTCTACAACATGAGCTTTAATTGGCTTAAGAGTTTGAGAAGTAGAACAAAGCCAAAGTGGAATATGGATATAGCTTTCTCTCTAGCATTTAAGTCTTTTTTTGTAAAACCCTAGGTATCGTTTTATGATCAAACAACTAAAGTATAATTTCTTTCTTTCTCTTATTATCTTCTCATCTACAATCTTCCTCGTTTCTCCCTCCCTTTATGATAGTTTAAAGATTTGATCTATCTCAGATCTTATCAAGTGGTATCAGAGTTGAGATCATGGCACCAAAAGATGACCAATATGTTTTACATGAACTCCAAGGACGAGCGAAAGGGGTAGAGAACCAGCTAGAAGAGTTGAACTCAATGGTGTTGGAGTTGCAGAAGGGTCAACAACAGATATCATAATTACTAGTCAAGCTGGTGAAGATGGTGTGCAGGGAAGACATTCTTCCTTGGTCCCCGCCGAAGAAGAACCGACTCCAACAAGGCGGAAGCTCGAAGGCACCCGCACCAAACTCGGCCAACATCGAGTTTTACGAGAAGGCAGGGTCGATCGGAGTAGCTAAGGAACCAAGGCGAAAGAAAAACCCAAAAACCCCATTAGGGAAAGGTGTCGAGCAAACGACGGGTGTTCCACTACAAAGCCAGACTCGCGAAAACTAGTCCTCAAAAGGTTGGACATCGAAACATCCAAACAGAAGCACAAACGCTGCAATCAAGAAGAGATACCATAAGGTAAGGGAAAGAAGATCATGGAGTCCTCACAAGGTAACAAAAACAACACGGTATGCAGTTGGAACCATAGTTCATAACCCATAGGATATTATAAGGTATGAGAACTAGATAATGTGGGTAAGGGTTCAGGATATGGAAGCCTGGGGTCGCCAAAAATTGGACTGAGCAGTGGAACAAGTCAATTTTTATTCTAAATAGGAGGAGTATGAGATATGTGGATCTGAATCATGAGTAGAAAGGATAGGTGAAACACGATTTATAGCCACTGATGAAATCCCTGAAGGATCGATGCGTGTAGGGTTGCATAGAGCAAAGAAACGAGTTAGATGGGGACAAGGGGAAACTTATTTTCATAAGATGCAAAGAATACAAGTTCAAGAAGGTTCCATGGAAGGGACTCCTCCAAGATACTCGTATGTGACATTGAGTGATTGGTTAAATGGTCTTGAGAGGAACTGGAGGGGAAGAGAAATTCTAAAGGAAAGGAAGATGCATATCATATACAACAATCTCAAAGTACCTTCTAAAACGTGGATAAAGAGAAGTTGGGAACTACATCCTCATACCACCCTTGAGTAATTAAAACAATTGATTCACCAAGAACCCATGGTAAATTTAAGAGCTCCTAACATGTCAGGATATTATGGTATTCTCCAAGAATGTACAAATTTAGAGTATCAAGAAGAGTTTGAAGCTTACTGAAAAGAGTCAGTGAACGTCCCAGAAAAGTACGCCATCAACGTGTTTATAAGGGGCTTGAAACACCCATTGTAAAACAAGGTCAAAAGCCTCTAACCTAAGGGATTCATAAAATCTATGAATCTCGCTCGATGGCTAGAGGGAGTGTGCGATAACGAAAATCTTGATGAACCGTCACATGATCTAGATCATGTTATGTCGCGTGAGCAAAGGCATGAGCTTATAAAAGATCCAATTCGGGAATATAGAGAAACAAGTGGAGAGCTTGCAGGTCAAGAGGAGGAACAATTGAATATGATCACTATGGTTAATGTTGTACGTATAGCCAAAGAGGAAGATAAAAGAAAGAGTGAAAGACATGAACATGGAGAAGAATTGGGAGCTGATTTTAACTCAAAGAAGAGGTTCAAGATTCATGGATCGGTTATAGGATGTAAGGTAGCTGTAATTATAGACTCGAGAGCATCAAAAAATTTCATCTCAAAAGAGGTAACCACAAATCTTAAAACATCAATTATAAAGACCAATTTCGTTTTAGTAAAAATGGGACAAGGACAAAGCATTGCAAGTAGTGGAGTTGTTTGAGAATAAGTTTGTGGGTTCAAGAAATTGCAATTACAGAAAATTACCTTGTGTTTGAGATGAATGGGTGTGATGTTGATATGATTATGGGATATGAATGACTCTCAAAGCTTGGAGAAACTTTGGTAGATTAGAAGGAGAATACCTTTACATACTACCAATTCCCTCACTGGATCACACCGAGAAACAAGAACGAGAATGCCGCAGAAATTAAGAGGGTGCTCAATAGGTGGGATAACAAGGAAGTAACTAGTGCACGATTAGAAGAAAATGAGAATGAATTTCTTGAAAGATAAAATTAGCTAAGAAAGAGCTACACAATGTGTGAGTTTAACGTGACAAGAGTCACGACCTTATAGATGCCAAAGTTATCCATCAAGATGTACTTAAGATCCTTGTGTAAAGGAGTCGTTACTGATAAGGGGCTAAACTATATAGATTTTAAGAAGGATAACTAAGCTAATTTGGTGATCATGGAAAACTCAGATGATGAAGAACAATAATTGTTGGAGTTGATAAACATGATTGGTGAGAGTAACCCAATTTGGACGAAGTGGTTAGTTATAGTAAAGAAGAGAGAGCATGAAAAAGATTGCATGGTCTAGCTTAAGTGAATTTATGTCATGGATCCAACAGCAAAATGATATCTCTTTTATAGAAGGAAACCGAGGCTATCCTCTGACATCATGGTTGGAGTTCCACGTGGATAAGATTGTGCAAGAGATTACAAAACAAAATTTAATTTTTAACAAGAAGAGGAATAAATCAAAAGGATTTAATGAGATTTGGAAAGCATGCAAGAATGTATATTGTGGTTAGAGGTGGAAGAAATATGAGGTTAAAACTTTTCACATGAGTGTTGATGAGAACACACATAAAGAGAGAGTGTGATTCAATGAAATGTTTCAGGTGGAAGAACAAATCCATGAGGAGGAATTCAAAAAGAAAACAAGTGAGTGTAAGAGAAAACAGAAGCAAGACAACGAAAAGAGGAGTTAGCTTGCTTCTTACTCAAGTCAAGTACTTGTGGAGGAGAAACGAAAAGTAAGTGTAGAAAAGTGGTTCACACTCTCAAGTGTAGACAGTAACCAAACTTACATAAAGAAGTTACAAACAATGGTATTTTAACTGGAAAAGAAGCAAGATTTGGAGGTGAAACGGATAAGGATGAACAAGAGTTGAGTAGAATAAAGGAACAAGGTTACGAATTACACTTTGAGGACAAAGTGTATTCTCAAGGGACCGGTAATGATACATCTACAAAATGGACTTTAATGGGCTTAAGGGTTTGAGAAGTCGAACGAAGACCAAGTGGATTATGGATATAGCTTTCTCATCTCTAATATTTAATTCTTTTCTTTGTAAAATCCTAGGTATCGTTTTATGATCAAACAACTAAAGAATATTTTTTTTCTTTCTCTTATTATCTTCTCATTTACAGTTTTCCTCATTTCTCCCTTCCTTTTTGTCTGTCTGAAGATTTGATTTATCTCAGATCTTATCAAATTCTTAGTCATAATTAATCCGGTCCAATGTCAATTTAGTCGAACCTTAATTATGCTAAGTAGTAACACAAAATAACGTTGTTTTGAAGTCATTGCTACTAACAATCAAAACGACATCGTTTTGATTTGGGGATAAAAATAAAACCTAAGCATCTCGACACTTTGAGATTTAGGGCTCTTAGAAAGGGTGAAAATCTGTGTAGGTTTCATTGTAACTGAATTGGTTGAAGAGATGTTTGTATTGTGGAATGCGATTAAGTCTAAGTACAATTCAAAGAGTCAACGATGGTTAGACTATCGACGGGTGAAAAGAGGTATACAATCATCTGATTTAATTAATAGACTTGAATTTTGGTTAGTATTGTGGTTAGTAATCATTTAAGAAATGAATTGTAGTTATTTTCCGAGCATTTGAAGAAAATTTGTCCGATTTCGTTAGAAATATTGTTAGTGGACTTCATACACATAAATTTTTTGATTGAATGTCTCAATGAGTGAATATTTGAATTAGGAAAATTAATGTGTTATTTTGTTGGATCTTTGCAGTGGAGAGGAAGGAAATGATATAACATTTGTAGCATTGGGGACGTTAGTTATATAAATGGAGAAGTACATGTTCTTGAAGCACCACTTGTAGCATTGTTCGAGAACATGTGAGGAGTTCTTTCCTTGTCATTACATCTGCATATAATATGGTACAAGATGTCATATGAAGATTATAAGGAGTTGAAGGTTTTGTGGAATGTTCTTATAGTTTCAAAAGGATGTGTACTGCAGCCAAATGGATTAAGAAAATTGATATTTATTTAGAGGATGGGAGTGCGCACGAAGTAGGTGATGATAAAATTTTAGAAGGTGAAACTAATGAAAACATGAAAATCGAGCAAGAGCAGGAGGTTATAAGAGAGGAAATGAAGTATGAAAATGAGGAAAATGATGTCCATGATGAGGAAGCTCATGCTGCAATCTCGACGTGCTTAGTTTTATTTTTTCCCCAAATCAAAACGACATCAGTTTGATTGTTACTTGTAATGACTTCAAAAGGACGTCATTTTATGTTACTACTTAGCATAATTAAGCTCGATTAAACCGACATTGGACCAGATTAAATATGACTAAACATCCTAGTCAGCATTGTTTAACATATAACTTAAAACGTTAATGATGATGTACTAATTAACCTAATTTTAAAAATTCATGCATTTAAGTGCACAAAGTCCAGGTTTGTACAAGATTAAGTACACGGGCCACAAGTACATGCATGAATCGGTCTTAAGCCCAAGAAAAATTAAAAGGTTTTTAGGCGCAAGCTTTCATTTATGAGAAAACATTTACGAGAACCTAAACCATTTACTTCCATGACAAAGGAAGTGAAGGATATACGATATTTTTCCAAATGTTATTCATGAATTATGTGGTATATATGTTTGAAAGGTGAGAAAATCGCAGAGAAGCTAAATTAAGAAGATAAACAGTAAATCAAGAAGGCTATTAATGAGACGACTGAATATGTTAAAGAAACCAGCTCGCAAAAATGGATGAGTTTAAGTATAAATTGAAAGAGTTTGTATTGGTTACCTAATCATTTCAAAGATGTATCAGGATGATAATGGTGAAGGAGTTCCCACTGGAAGTA
The DNA here is from genome assembly GCA_900406425.1 of Iberis pinnata. Classification (NCBI taxonomy): domain Eukaryota; kingdom Viridiplantae; phylum Streptophyta; class Magnoliopsida; order Brassicales; family Brassicaceae; genus Iberis; species Iberis pinnata. The sequence continues at coordinate 19,738 of OVBE01000776.1, forward strand.
TGCCAATAAAGGGTGGTTCAGGTGGTTCGGTCGATGATGGAAGTCCAAAGTATTAAGAAGTGGATTAGAGCCTGCGCAAGATGAAAAGAAAAGAAGTGGATGTGTACCTTTTGTGATTCGTTCTTTATATTGTGTGAGGTTATAAGAGTGTTTACAAAATGTTGATAGTATAACAATTAACAAATGTCGGCTTTTTCAATTGTATGCTTTACATTTTCACAAGTAAATATTTTCCTCGGATTACTCTTTATTTTGGTCTCTAATTATGACGATGTCGCTTCTTTGATTTGTTGGATTGTAGTTCTCTCGCAATGTTTGGCTCGACTTTTTCTTCCATATATGACTCCTTATAGGGGGCGGTCATCTTATCTTGGTGGGTTGCCTATGTGGGTCTTGTCGTGAAACTCTTTGATTTATGCTGATTTTTGATGGAATGGCCTGGTCTATAGCGGTGTTTCGAAGTAACATTCACTTACGTTAAAGTGTGGTGATCAATTGGCCACTTGACTCATTCTTGATCCACACTTTTTAAAAATTATTCAATTTTTTTTATTATGTTTCTTGTATTTATTTTTCAAATTTATTTTATATCAAAAAGTAGGATTACATGAGTTCTTTCAAATTTAAACGGTATGAATGTTCTCGAATTAGTATTTTCTGTTATGGGATTTGTTCTCTTTCGTTATAGAATGTTATATTATTTCCAGAGGAAAGTTAATTACCTTGTTGGATGGCTTCTTTTTATCTTAAAAAATATCAAAAATCTTATTAATAATTAATGTGAACAAAAAAGTATTATAAATTAGTGCAATTTTCTCGAAAAATGATTATTTCTTTCGGGCTCTTTTCCAGCTGTCATCCTAAAAACAAATATGCTCTCCATCAATGTTGGCGTTAGCTTATGCCGTCTGATATTTAACTTTTCTTCTTCATCGCATTTAGAGCTTTCTTTTGATCAGTATTTTGGGTATTTTCATTATCCTTTTTGTCATACCTTTTTTTCTTGTCAACTCCACCATGGAAGGTTGTGAGTTTTTTTTTTTTTCTCAGGTTTCGTAATTCTCCATCATTTGCACTTTCATCTTTTTCTTTCGTGTTCATAAGTTGTTGTTGAGATGTTGGTATTATGAATTTTGGCTAGAGGTTGTTTAAGAAAGTTTTGCTTGTTGATTTTTTCGGAAAAAATAGTTTTAAGTAAGTGGTCTTGGAGATAGCAGAACAACTAAAAGATTTTTAGGCGTAAGCTTTCGCTTATGAGAGAACATTTACGAGAACCTAAACCATATACTTTCATGACAAAGGAAATGAAGGATATAAGAGATTTGTCCATATGTTATTCATGAATTATGTGGTAATTGGAAGGTGAGAAAATCGCACACAAGCTAGATCAAGAAGATAAGCGATAAATCAAGAAGGCTATTGATGAGAAGACTGAATAGATTAAAAGAAATCAACTTGCAAAAATAAACGAGTTTAAGTATAAATTAAAAGAGTTAGAGGGTATTTGTAACTCAATCATTTCAAAGATGTATCATGTTGATACTGGTGATGGAGTTCCCACAGGAAGTATGCCAACAAGGGGTGGCTCGAGTGGTTTGGTCGGTGTTGGAAGTCCAAAGTATTAAGAGGTGGATTAGAGCTTGCACATGATATAAATAAAAGAAGTGGATGTGTACCTTTTGTGATTCGTTCTTTATATTGTGTGAGGTTCTAAAAATGTTTACAAATATTTTGGTAATATAACAATTATCAACTGTCATTTTTTCAATTGTATGCTTTACATTTTCACAAATAAATGTTTTTCTCGAATTGCTCTTTGTTTTGGTCTTTAATTATGACGTCGTCGCTTCTCTGTTTCGTTGGATGGCGGTTATCTAGCAATGCTTGATTCGATTTTTTCTTCCATATATGACTCTTTATAGGTGGCGGTCACCTTGTCTTGGTGGGTTGCCTATCTGGGTCTTGCCGTGAAACTCTTTGGATTATGTTGATTTTTTATGGACTGATCTGGTTATAGTGACGTTTCGAAATAAAGTTCCCTTGCGTCAAAGTGTGGTGATCAATTGGCCACTTGGCTCATTCTTGATCCATACTTTTTTATTTTTATTTACCTTTTTGTTACGTTTCCTGTATTTATTTTCCGAATCGATTTTATACCAAAAATATAAGATTACATGAACTCTTTCAAATTTAAACAATTATTAACTCTCGACTCAGTATTTCCCGTTATGGGATTTATTCTCTTTCGTTATAGAGTGCTATATTATTTCTATAGTAAAGTTAATTACCTAGTTGAATTGTTTCTTTTTATATAACGAAATGGAGTTTTCTTATAAATATCATTAATGTGAACAAAAAAAGTTTTACAAATTAATGCAATTTAAATACGTTATCTGAAAACGATTATCTTTTTTAGATTTTTTTCCAACTGTCATCGTAAAAACAAATCTGCTTTCCGTCAGTGTTGACATTAGCTTATGCCGTCTAATTTTTAACTTTTTCTTCTTCATTGTATTTAAAGCTTTTTTTATCAGTATTTTGGCTATTTTCATTATCCTTTCAGTCAAGTTTTTTTTTCTTGTTAGATCCGCCATGGAAGATTGTGAGTTTTTTCTCAGGTTTCGTCATTCTCCATCACATGCACTTTCTTCTTTCTCTTTCGTGTTTGTATTGTGAATTTTTACTATGATTCGTTTAAGAGAGTTTTGCCAGTTGATTTTTTTGAAAAAATAGTTTTAGGTTAAGTGGTCTCTCTTCTTCATTTCTATAATGCTAGATGGAAATTTAGCCGGAAATTTTCTTCTTAAATCTGTATCTTTGTGGATATAGTTTCATATTTTTTTGTTTTTGTCATCTCGATTGATTTGTGTTTTATTAGTTCTAATTTGTCTGAGAATCTGGTGGTTTTTGAAACATTTTTCTGTAAATCAAAACTAGAGATTTGTCATCTCCAAAAAATGCAATGTCTAGTTTATAAATTAAATAGCAGCAGCTCGTTTCGTGTGAGAAATTATTATGACAATTTTCATAAAACTTGCAATAGTTAATAATTGGATTATCAATAGCTTGTCAACCATTCCATCATGTTTAAGGAGAATCATATTCAAAATAGACATTTAATTCTCTTTAACTTGTAATTTGAATAATTATTAGTATCAATTTTCAATCATATGGAAAAAATAAGTGCAATTTTACTGAGCTTCATTAGTCTAAGGTAATGTTGTTGACCAAAAAAGAAGTGAAATTTCAATTTCAAAATAATTGGATTTAGGAAAGAGATAGAAAACAAATTTCAAAGTCACTCCTTTTCTCCCCGTCCCCTGCGTCAATTTTAAGCTGTCTTCGAGAACTCTCTCTATATATATACTCCTTCTTTCTCGCTCTTCTAATCCATCCTCTTTCTCTCTCTAGACTTTCTCTCCTTCGTTTCTCCCCCCCCCCTAGGGTTTTCGTCTCGTCTACTGCTAACTGTTTACCGTAGTGGCTTTTTGCCTCCGTAGATTCTACTGTGACTTTTCACTCTCTCTCCGCAATGGCGGCTGAGAAGCTAAGGGACCTGAGCCAGCCAATTGACGTCGGTGTCCTCGATGCCACTGTTGCGGCCTTCTTTGTTACCGGATCTAAGGAAGAGGTACTTCAATTTTTCAGGTCTTTGACTTGTGGTTTCCGGTTCGTCGGAAAATTTAAGGGATTGGATGAATGATAGTATGTTTGTGAGTCTGTTTATCGTTCCAGCGCCCTGCCGTCTTCCTCGTTTTGGTTAGTTTAGAAGAGTAGGAGTTAGGGCCGTTTATTTGTTAGGGTTTTAGCAATCTGATACGTGTTTTTTGGTTCTTAAGACGCTTGTTTTTGGTCCGCTTAACCATACTTCTACAACTTTTCAAGTGGTATGACTTATTTTAATCAGGATTTCGTTGCCGTAGGGTTTCGTATTGTAGTCAGTTACACTGGTTTAGTTTCCCATTGTTATACTCACACTCGCATTGAGCTATTGAGATCTTCTTGGTGTAAATTAAGTCCCTTGTTCCTCCGTTAGTCTGTTGTTTCTTTGCGCACCATGTAGACGATTCATGGTTGATTAAGTTCATAAGTAATACCGGAGTGGCGTATGCCAAAATATTAGTTCTCCAATCATATTTGAAGTTTATTATCAGGCTCAAGGTCATCTGGCACTGACAGTGAAATATTTTGTTAATCTATGTTATAGCAACACTTAAAAGTGAGATGTCGTTATGATTTGTTTATTTTTCTTTATCCCTAAAATGTCATAGTTCTGTTTCAGTGTCGACATTCTCCTTATTTACATTTGAGTTTGTACTTTGAATTAATCGGCATTGTTCAATATGTTCAGAGAGCAGCTGCTGACCAGATTTTGCGGGATCTGCAAGCTAATCCAGATATGTGGCTACAAGTTGTTCACATTCTACAAAACACAAAGAGCTTGGACACCAAGTTCTTTGCCCTCCAGGTAAGTTTTATCATTCTGATCTAGCAACTCTTCATTACATAAGTTGGGGCATGTTTATCTGCTGATGTATTCTGACATAGTGTTATATGCTATTACTTTGACATTTTCAATGCGGACAACGTTTGATACTGAATATAGTTAATTCAAATATTAAATACGCTGGTGGCCCATTCTAGTGTGAAAAGGTCTGATTTGTTAGTTTCAGAGATATACACATTGCTTTCACGACTTCGCATAGTATGAATTCAGTGCTTGAAAGATTGTCTTTAGGTTGATCAATGAGTATTATGCATTAAGTTCCCAAACTATTGTCAAGTTAAGAGAAAGTTGGCAAAGGACACGTGCTAATGCAGAATGATTATTGCTTTTAAAATCTTGGCATATTTTATTATTTTCCAATGCTTCATGAAGTGGTTGGAAGTTTCCTTATCCAACTTTCAGTTAAACGAGTTCTTTTGAGATACTTGACAAAACTATATTCTCCTGGCACCCACTCTCAGGTTCTAGAAGGTGTTATAAAGTACAGGTGGAATGCACTGCCTGTTGAGCAACGTGATGGAATGAAAAATTACATCTCAGAAGTCATTGTACAGGTATATTGTTTGGCGTGCCTTAGGTTGTTCTCTTGATAAAACATGAAAGCTAGATTAACTGAACTGCTCTGGGAATGTGCTTACCTTGTAGCTTTCGAGTGATGAAGCGTCTTTCAGGTCGGAAAGGCTCTATGTCAACAAGCTAAATGTTATTTTGGTTCAGGTATTTCAGCACTACCTGATAATTTCCAATGCATTTACTTATTTTGTTTCTGTCGCTAGTGCCTACGGTTTTTTTTTACTAACCAATACATTTATTATCGTCTGTCATAACATATATGTGTCGCATGTATAGATAGTGAAGCATGATTGGCCGGCAAAGTGGACGAGCTTCATTCCCGATCTAGTTGCTGCTGCAAAAACTAGCGAAACTATCTGTGAAAATTGCATGGCCATTTTGAAAGTAAGAGTCTTTGCATTATTTCTGTAATCAGCTTGCACTGGATATAATAACATTTCCTCCTTTCTTAGCTTCTAAGTGAAGAGGTTTTTGATTTCTCAAGAGGAGAAATGACTCTGCAGAAGATTAAAGAGCTGAAACAATCTCTAAACAGGCATGTTGTTGAACCTCTTGAGAATCTTATATCTAGTTTCTTATGTATTAAATTCCGGACCTATGCTATATATCTTGTTTATGTTGGTAAGTGATGTTTGTCTATCATTCAGTCACACATCTGTGCTTCTTCCATGTGCAGCGAGTTTAAACTCATTCACGAGTTATGCCTATATGTCCTCTCAGCTTCTCAAAGACAGGATCTTATACGTGCAACACTATCTGCATTGCATGCCTATCTCTCCTGGATTCCATTGGGCTATATTTTTGAGTCTCCTTTGGTAATATACATAAAATAAGATAGAGATTAATGTTAATTGGCACCACAATTATGTTCTTCTGATATCTGTTTCGTTCATTATAGCTTGAGACCCTCTTTAAATTCTTTCCCGTGCCAGCATATAGGAACCTCACTCTTCAATGTCTGACCGAGGTACTAATATTATTATCTCAGCTTTCTCTATTGTCAATTGAATGTGTTATTAAATTCTCTAGTGGCTTGAATTTTGTCTGCCAGGTTGCAGCTCTTAATTTCGGAGACTTCTACAATCTCCAATATGTCAACATGTACTCCATGTTTATAGGGCAGTTGCAGGTATTTTTTAGTTTTTTCTTTCTTTTGCTCTTCCGGGTTTTTCTAGGGTCTCTTTGTTCATTGACATTCTGATATTTTTACTTCCATTTCTAGTAAGTTTATTTTGGTTCACTGTATACTTGTCTTGCTCCTTTCCTTATGTTCGACACTTGTTCCCATGTTTTCAGACAATTCTCCCACCTAGTACAAAGATCCCTGATGCATATTCAAATGGAAATGGTGAAGAACAAGTATGTATTTTTTGTGCACTTGGTTTCTATGCAGCTTGTTGATTTGAATAACTTATAAAGGCTATGACGGTCTGTATCTTATGTCAACTCTAGGCATTTATCCAGAACCTGGCACTCTTTTTCACATCCTTTTTCAAGGCAAGTCTTTTTCTTTGTCGACTTAGATATCTCCTGTTGGGTTTCTGGAATTTATGATATGTATAATGATGGTACATGATTTTACATGCAGTTTCATATACGGGTCTTAGAATCAGCACCAGAAATTGTCGCTTTGTTACTTGTGGGTCTTGAATATCTCATCAGCATATCATATGTTGATGATACTGAAGTATTTAAGGTATGCAAATTGACATTGATAATATTACTGCTGTTAATGTAGCTGTACGTTTTCTTCTTCTTTTATGATTTGTATAGTCTGTTAAATTGTTGGTTTTTTGCTTGCTTGTTGATTGAGCAGGTTTGTTTGGACTATTGGAACTCATTGGTTTTGGAGTTGTTTGATGCGCATCATAACTCTGATAACCCTGCTGTGAGTTTAAGCCTGGCGGGATTGCAGGTATATGGATCATTTTTTATTATTACAATAATTGGAGCCAATGTTTGTATTGTATTAGTTATATTTTTTTTTGCTTTGATTTGGTTACTCACATTGGGCTTTGACATGCATATTCCCAGATGTCTTTTGTTCCTGGTATGGTTGATGGCTTTGGTTCTAAAGTCATGCAACGGCGTCAACTTTATTCTAACCCAATGTCCAAATTAAGAGGGTTGATGATTAGCCGCATGGCAAAGCCTGAAGAAGTGCTTATTGTTGAAGATGAGAATGGCAACATTGTCCGTGAAACTATGAAGGATAACGATGTTCTTGTCCAGTACAAGGTACCAATACTTTCCCCAGTTCATATTGCTCCTTTTCAGCTATATTAGAATTATATTATACTTCAGGGATTTGAATTTGGTTATATCCTCTTTGATTTTGTTTTCCATTTTTTTGTTTCAACAATTGCAGATAATGCGAGAGACATTAATATACCTCTCTCATCTTGATCATGATGATACTGAGAAGCAGGTACAGTGTGACCATGATGATTGCATATTGATTGGTAAATATATATCGAGAATTAGTATTTGGAGGGTTTATGATTAAATATGGTGTTTATGAATGAGTTTTTTCCTTTTCTATATGGGAAACGTCAGTAGTGCCCTAATTTTTACAAATTTTCTCTGTGGATGTGATTAGAAATGAGTTCTGCCGGTACATATGTAAGCTGTCTTGGGTCTGTTGCATGCTGTTATTGAACTTCTGATTGTTCCTTTAACAGATGTTGAGGAAGCTGAACAAACAACTAAGCGGGGAGGAATGGACGTGGAACAATTTGAACACTTTATGCTGGGCTATTGGGTCTATTTCCGGGTCTATGGCAGAAGATCAGGTTTGTGATGCAGTACAAATTCGCGAGAACGATAATTGATTCAAAAAATCTGGCAATTAATGTTCATGTTCTGTTAGTTTCTGCTTGAGTGCTACATGTTCAACCTAGTTAATTTTGTGCCAGCGCATGATTTAAGTTCCATGTTTTTCTTTCAGGAAAACAGATTTTTGGTGTTGGTCATCCGGGATTTGTTGAATTTATGTGAGATTATCAAGGGAAAAGATAACAAAGCTGTTATTGCGAGCAATATCATGTAAGTTTCTTCGTTCATTAACTGAATTATATACTTTATCCGAAGTTCTGTCTAGTATCCTGTAGTTATATCTTGCTGCTGTATCTTCAATGTTTCTCAAGTCTGCATGGATTTTTGTATGCTCAACTGAAAGATCTGTGAGGTTTTTTTTATCTTTCTGTTAAATCTGACATCTCTTTCTGCTTTGATTTTGTTGCAGGTATGTTGTTGGCCAGTATCCAAGATTCTTGAGAGCCCATTGGAAGTTTTTGAAGACAGTTGTGAACAAGTTGTTTGAATTTATGCATGAGACACATCCTGGTGTTCAGGTATCACGTCCAAACTTTTAAAGACAATGAGACACAGTCTCTAGGCGGGATTTCAGATTAAATAATTGATTATTTGCTGTTAAATTCCGAGATGATCTCCTGCAAAGTTCCTAGAGAGTGTATTGGTATCTTTGTTTCTTTTCTTGGGGTCCATAGTGCAGTAGTTTACTTATAATCTGCTTGAGTTTGCATTGGACTCGTTTTTAGACTGAGAAATACTTGCATAGAACTTACACCTTCGAATGAAAGATGCTGAAGACTTAAGTTTCCCTTTCAGGACATGGCATGTGATACATTCTTGAAAATAGTTCAGAAGTGCAAGCGTAAATTTGTTATTGTTCAGGTATGTATTGCTCTGTTCAATATCTATTTTATTCTTCAGATGTCCTCTGAATGAGAACTTAGTTATTGTTCGTTGCACTTTCAGGTTGGAGAGAATGAACCATTTGTATCTGAACTTCTATCAGGCCTTGCAACAACTGTTCAAGATCTTGAGCCTCATCAAATTCACTCATTTTATGAATCAGTAAGTCTTGGAGATGCGCCTCAACTCTAGTGTGTTAATCAGATCTATTTATCTGTTGTGATTTCATTACTTCTTTCCAGGTTGGTAATATGATCCAAGCAGAATCAGATCCTCTGAAGAGAGATGAGTATCTCCAGAGGTTGATGGCACTTCCAAACCAGGTATTTTGATTTAAAATGTGCCTGCTAAGCTTTTGTTTACAAAGCTGGCTAACACTGGTACTTTTTGTAATGTAGAAATGGGCAGAAATCATTGGACAGGCACGCCAAAGTGTAGAATTTCTTAAGGATCCAGGTGTTATACGCACTGTGCTTAATATTCTACAGGTATGATTAATTACCTATCTGGGTATCTTACAATGTATTATAATATTGTTGCGTAGATTCATGTCATTGTAATAGCTCAAGTTTGTGCATCTGTCAGTGTTTAGATAAATGTTGATTTGATTGCAATCTGTAACTATTTTCCCCTACAGACTAATACTAGTGCCGCTACTTCACTGGGAACATTCTTCTTGTCCCAAATTTCCTTGATCTTCTTGGATATGTTGAATGTATACAGGTAAATCCACGATACATCATTTTAACATTTTAATAGCTAATTACTATCTCTCCTATTACTTTACTTAGGCTCATTTTATGTTTTGCATGGCGTCACCAGAATGTACAGTGAGCTTGTGTCAACCAGCATTACTGATGGGGGGCCATATGCTTCCAGGACATCTTTTGTAAAGCTCTTAAGGTTTGGAAGGCTTTATACACCAAAGAAAAAATTCTTGTTCCTTTATTTGACAAAGTGGAATAGTTTTATATTGTAATGCTTTACTTTACAGATCTGTTAAGAGAGAAACTCTTAAGCTGATAGAAACCTTTTTAGACAAAGCTGAAAATCAACCACACATAGGGAAACAATTTGTGCCACCAATGATGGAATCAGTACTTGGTGATTATGCAAGGAATGTGCCTGATGCTAGGGAATCAGAGGTTCTTTCACTCTTTGCGACAATTATAAACAAGTATGCTACTAATTCGTTGATGCATACTTTAGTAATTATGGATACGTACCGTCCTGGATTGTATTCTTTTTATTCATCGATACCATCTATGTATAATTTCAAAAATTATTGCTGCGAGCTTTGATTCAAAACTTTACTTCAGATACAAGGCAACAATGTTAGATGATGTGCCTCACATATTTGAAGCTGTATTCCAGTGTACGTTGGAGGTAACTGATTTTATGAACTTTGTTTTTTATTGTCTCTTACTTTATGGGCTTTGATCTTTGCTGCCTTTCCACACTTAAACTACAGTTGTTAACATAATTGAGGAGACTTTGGACCCAAAAAAACATAATTGAGGAGACTTGGCAGTTTCACTGTGGTTAAGGAGATAATGTAGTTCAGGTTGAGAAGTTCATAATAATCATGTTTTAAAAAAACTTAGCTTCGAACTTTTAATCGGAAATGGAAGGGTCTTTTTAAAGAATTTTGTGTGGCATGCTGCTTTCCTCGATCCCTTATTCGTTCGGAGTTGTTAAAGTCTTTAGTGCAGTATGTGCTTGATGAGCTGGAAAAACTTACATGGAGGTTTGTATACTTTATCGACCCTTTATCATTTTTTCATCCTTTTGCAGATGATAACTAAGAACTTTGAAGATTATCCGGAACACCGCCTCAAGTTTTTCTCATTACTCCGTGCCATTGCTACATTTTGTTTCCCTGCCTTGATTAAGTTGTCAAGTCAGGTTGGTGAAGAAGTTTCTGCATATATCTTCCTTTGTGTGATCTAAGAAGCTTATGGCCTTTTTTTTTCTAAGTCTTGTCTCATCATTCACTCATCTTTCTTACTGTGCTATTATATTGCATCAGCAACTGAAGTTAGTGATGGACTCAATTATCTGGGCATTTAGACATACTGAGAGAAATATAGCTGAAACTGGGCTAAATCTGTTGCTGGAGATGCTGAAAAACTTTCAGGTTTGGTGTTTGTTTTCCTTATTGTAGTAGTATGTGGTTTTGGCATATGCAATGAGTGGTCTAACATTGGGCTCTGGTTGTGACAGAAATCTGAGTTTTGTAATCAATTCTACCGGTCATACTTTATGCAAATCGAGCAAGAAATATTTGCTGTATTGACTGATACGTTCCATAAGCCTGGCTTCAAGCTGCATGTATTAGTTCTTCAGCACCTGTTTTGCTTGGTAAAGCCATCTCTTTCTCACATATTAACTTTATTGTTATAGCACATAGGCATTTGTTAACTAAAATATATTTCAGGTTGAGAGCGGTTCTTTGACTGAACCATTGTGGGATACTGCAACCGTACCGTATCAGTATCCGAATAACGCAGCCTTTGTTCGTGAGTACACTATTAAGCTGTTGAGCTCTTCATTTCCCAATATGACTTCATCGGAGGTAATCAATAACTGAAGTAACCAGACATTTTGCTTCCTCTTTCTTTTCTTGTTATGTTGAGGATTCGTACTGACTTTAAAGAAAATATATACAGGTTACACAATTTGTGGATGGACTTTACGAGTCTAGAAATGACCCGTCTAGATTTAAGAATAATATCCGTGACTTCCTTGTACAGTCAAAGGAATTTTCTGCTCAGGATAACAAAGATCTCTATGCTGAGGAAGCAGCTGCGAAGATAGAGCGAGAGCGCCTAAGAATGCTTTCTATTCCTGGGCTTATTGCTCCTAATGAAATTCAAGACGAGATGGTAGACACATAATTCAAACCGTAGGTTTCTAAATCAGGAAAGATCCCAGACTGTGACTATCTCTGCTTCGTTTTTCGAATTCGATTTTGAGAATCACAAAAGCTTAAGAAGATAGACATCTTTGGGGGATTAATTTGATGTAGAGTTAAACATTAGGCCCCTTTTTAGTCACTTTTTGCTTTGATTTTAAATGTTAAGACTTTTTCGAGTGTTTTTTTGTTTCTCTTACCCAGTGAGTGATTGGTGTTTTGGGTGCTAGACATTTATAACTCCATTGTTTTACCATTTAATAGAAAGTAATCTTTTATTTTATCAAATAATGTATAAATTAAGCTTTGACAACCTCCAACAATCTTTTAAAATTCTGAAAGGAACTTCCTTTCGGGGATACAGCTTGTTGTGCTTGATCTTTCAGCTTCAGAGCATTCCTTTTCATCTTCTTGCCGTCATCTTGAACCAAAACTCGATCCAAACACTTCTCCAGTTCATCTTTTGTGAAGACTCCATTGCTAATCGTCACTCCAACCTCCCACACTGCTTCCACGCTTCTTCCATTGAGTCCATGATCTCCCAAAATTGGTCTGCCAATCATCGGTACACCTTCCGATACACTCTCCAACACAGAATTCCACCCACAATGTGTCACAAAGACACCAGTTGCTTCATGTTTCAGCAGTTCTACTTGTGGTGCCCATGGAACCACTATCCCTTGGTCTCTCGTCCGATCCAAAAACCCTTTTGGTAGATGAACCATGTTCCTCTCCTTAAGCGACCAAACAAACGGCACTTTGCTTGATTCCAATCCTTGTGCAATTGCCACAAGCTCTCTAGGAGGCGGTGTCATGATCGTACCAAAGCTAATATATGCTACAGATGCAGGGGATCGTTTCTCTAACCAAGACAAGCAGCCGTGAGGATCGTGGACTTGTGTCTCCTTTAGCGATGTAGAAGGTAATAACGCGAGAGGACCAATGTTTAGGTAACATTTTAGTTTCGAATTGAGGTTTTGGGTCAATTTGGGTTCTAATTCCTCAAATGAATTGAAGAAAAGAGCAGAGGCACGAGGTAAAGCAAGACCCGTCCGGTGCAAAATTTTAGAGAAAACAGAATCTAAGTTCCCAAAGACAACTCCTTCTGGTGTGTCTTTGACTCTAATCTTCTCCATTCCTAAGATGAACCCTAATGTCTCCTCCATACTCCCATCTTCTTCTGTTTAATCAAATCATCACCTCAAAAACAAATAAATCACTTCACATCGGAGGTAAGTTAGACCCCACTTAATTTGTTTTGTTTTTTTTTTTAATTTTAATTTTCACCTAAAAATGGTTATAATATACCATATAGTATGTAAGTTTATGTAGATTAATATTTTAACCCCACTAAAAATATTTATAAACTTATACGTATAAATTGTACAATATATATTTTATTTTGGATATGATTATATATAAACCATAAGATAAAATAATGTCCCCACAAAAACTTTTCTTAATCTCTAGCAATATTTTGAATATAAAGTCCCCACTAAAAATCTTTTGAGGGTCCGCCATGTTTCCTAGTATAGGAAACTTTCCTAGAATAGCATAATTATGAGTTTAAGGAATATAGAAAACGTAACGTAAGTTGGTTGGAAGTATATAAAGAGAAAGCAATAAAAAAAACTGTACTTAATTTACCCATTAAACCGATAGTTTCTCGGATGAGATCTGTGTAGATATGAGCAGTGAGTGAGTTTGCTCCACCTGCCCAAAAGGCAACCCACGACGCCTTCATCTCTTCCGCCATATCCGCCGCGAACCAGTAAAACGAATCCGTTAGCATGCATGTTACTTTCTTACCAACCTCCATCTCCGCCACTGCAATTCCTCTCTTAAAATTCTCAGGCGCCGCTTCTAGAAACATCTCCACCGCCTCCTGAGGACTCATGGTGAGCATGGCCCCATCAGGAACTGGATCAGCGACTTCATAAACTCTTATGTTCGTTAGACGATCTGCCTCATCGTCGTCGTCAGAGAATAACGAGGAGATGGACTTTGCAGTGTTGAAGAAGGAGAAAATGGTAGAGGGAGCAGCGGAAGCAAGACGGCGAGTAACGGCGAGGAGAGGAGCGGCGTGAGTACCGAAGGGGAAAGCGAGAACTGTCACGTGTGAGTCTATGGCCATAGCTAGTGAGCAGTGAATGAACACAAACCCCAAGAAAATGTTATTTAAATAAGAAAATAATATAAAGGTTAAAGTGAATTTTAGGGTAATTAAGTAGCCATTAGTTTAGGTAGATATATGCAAATTTTAGATTTTTGTCTAATTATATAAAAAAGTCAAATTGGAGTGTTTATGATTTGGGTAGGTAGAATTTGTGGTTCATGAGAGAGCTTTCCATTTTAATACGATCGATGTGGATGAATATATGAATCTCTAACCTTGCAATTGCATGATTTAAACCAACCCGATATATATATATATATATAAACTTTAATCTCACGTAAATTTTACTATTTTTTAAAAAAACCCCAAAAAGCCGAATAATATTGCATCAATATCACGTACATCCTCACATAAACTTTAATCTATAATGTTAGGTCCACAAAGTGTCACCTGATATCATAACAACATTGTATTATAATAAGGCGTTATATGATCTCCTAGTTTCTACAATACATACCACAAATTACCTCTTCTCCTCCAACACTTCTAAGAACATGTTCATTAGTAGATCTAGTGAAGTTCTAAAGATGTATTTGCATGTATTTAGGCCCAAAATAAAAAAAATTAAATCATGTTAATACAAAGATCGAGCGTTAAACAAGATTTTAAAGATTACTTAAGGTGCGCATACGTGTCACCTTGTCATTGGTTCGAGTTTATTGTTTTTTTTTCTTTTGTCATTCTCGAAACCTGATTTAGGGTTTTCTTTAGAGAAAAATGAAGAGGCGACTGGAAAGTCGATTTGCTTTCTCCGTGTGAAATCGCCGTTTAATCGTCGGAGCAGAAGAATTTTCCGATGGCGAGGCAAGCTACTTCACCGGGTGGAGACGATTGGAGTCAGAGGAGCCGATTTGAGCTGAATTGAGTCGATTGCAAAAGAAGGCTTTTCATGGTAAGTTTTAATCCTTTCTCTTTTGATTATAGATGTTTGTTTACGTATATCTTATTGATTGTGTGAATGTTTATGTGCTATTGTATATTGTTGTTTTGTTGTTTATCATACAATGAGTTTTGTCCTCAAATCGTTTCTATGATTTAGTTTGTGCTATTGTGTGATTTTGATCCGTTTGATATTGATTGTGTGATTGATTAAGGGCTATTGTATATTGTTGTTTTGTTGTTTATCTTACACTGAGTTTATGTGTGAAATTGATTTATGTGGTTTTTGGTCTATGGTATCTGATTGAGTGTGTGCTATTGTGTGATACTCTGTGTTCTACCATAGCAATTTAACTTTATGTTTTGGTCGTTGAAGGTAACAATTAGATGGCAAGCAAATGTCGAAGTCTTCTTCAAACCAGGTACTACCTAACCTATCATGTAAAACAAGTTAGGTTGGTTATGGTTAAGTGTCAATCAAAATGTGTTAATTGCAGTGATTGGTTGTGTTTAAGTGTCCAACGAGTTGTGTTAGTTGTAGGTTTGTTTGTGTTAGTTGTATGTTTGTGTTAGTTGTATGTTTGTGATACACTAATGGCTATTCAATGTAAAAGCCAATATGCTAACTACCAAAACATTGTTTGTTGTCTTTTTTTTTTTGTCACCATGTGTCTTTTATTAAAACATAAAACACCAAGAAGCTCTGGTTTACAATGCCCGATAGATCGGGAGACAGAAGCGACTACAACAAAGAACAAACACACATAATGAAAAACAATTGTCAAAGAACACTTCATGAGAAAGGAAAATCTGGATGATGCGAGACGAAGCTGAAACGACAGGGGAAACAATGGTCGAAATCGGATCATGCCGGCCATGTTTGGTGACACATTGAGCAGCCAATTATTAAAAGGTCTTGAGGAAATAACCATTTAAACTACTATAGTGCAAACTGTGATTTAGAAGGCTTCAAGACGATGGCATTCCCGAAGATGATATGTCTGTAAATGATATTTGCACACGAGAGTCCCCGACAAGCGAGTCGTGAGACGGAGGAAGGATCGACAAAAGAACGCAAAAAACAACAAAAACGAAAAAGACCTGCACACCCGAAAACTAAGAGCCAAAAGCACAGAAACAACAAAACACCAGCACTAAATCCAACACCTAACAACGCTAACCCAAAACCAGAACAAAACGAATCCTATAGAGGGCAGAGCCAACCACGCTTACAACCTAAACCCGAAGATTGGACCCAGATCAAAAGAACATAGACCAACCAAACAAGAAAAAGGTGGTATCAAGAACGCCCTAAACTAAGAACCGGTCTCAGAGAAAAGAAGCGACGGGGCGGTGAAGAAGACAGGCCGGGAGAGACCAGCCAGAGAAAGAGCAAAAAAATAAAAACATACCATCACCGGACCACCTGAAAGCAGGGACAGAGATATGAGCGCCAAGACTAGACCACTAGCCTCTGTCACCTCACGAGCACCGGGGATGGACAAAGCTCTTCCAGGAGATCCGCGAGATCAAAAGAAAGCCGAGAAAAGGAAAAAGCACGAAGGAGGGAGCTGGCACCGACAGCGAGGGCCCGTCGGCCACCGGACCCTGCGAGATCTGAACACAAAGGTCTTCGGTGGCGCACAAGTTAGAGAGAAAAGGTAGGGTTTTGTTTCTGTGTTTTCTACATTGTTTGTTGTCTATTTAACTTAAACAAATTAACAAAACTTAAACAAACCAAAATCTCATATTACAAATCCTCTTTCACTTTAAACCAGTTCCTAAACACCAAACACTTTAAATTTTTTAACATGGATCCGTATGATCCATGTTCCCAATCTGGAAACTTCACCGACCTCCTGAACAACCAACAAGGATCTGTTGGTTTCATTCCCTCAAGTGTGGAACCAGTTCCACACTTTTCAAGCCAAGTGAGAGACAGTGAGGTATTTGTTGAAGACCTAGTTGATGTGCGTAGGGAGAGGAGGAAATGGACTTAAAAAGAGGACATTGTGCTGTGTAGCTCTTGGCTTAACACAAGAAAAAAATGTTGTGATAGTCAATGAGCAAAAGCACAATGCCTTCTGGTTCAGGGTTTGTGAATACTTCAACAATTCACCAAACTTTGCTGGATATGCAAATAAAGAGCCTAGCCATTGCAAGCAGAGGTGTGTTGGTGTCGAAACCCCCTCAGTAGGTTTCTAGTCCAACCGGTACCACTTCCTAGATAGCGGGTCAGCATATACCAAGATATATAAAGATTCACTCAGCAGGTCCCTACTTAGGCGCAGAAAGTGAACGATCGGCTACTTATGTCTTAAACAATCTGAGCAGGAGGCAACTACGAGTTGAGCAGAAGGCGACTATGAGCTGAATGAAAGAGGACTAAGTCCAAGTAGTTCCGAGATAAGGGGGAAACATTAAGATTGAGATCCCAACGACCCCAGAAGATCGGAACAACTCGAATTAAGCGCAAGGGGACAAAAGGCGAGAAGAGAGAGAAGTGAAGCATTAAATTCTATTAGGGTTTTTAGAACAAGAACAAATCGATCTATCTTTTGTGTAAACATATTCATAAAAATCAATAAACAACCATTTTATTCTTCTTTGTGTTCATTTCGATATGAGTTTGTGTTATGATTTCCTTCTAATTTTAACAAGAACGACGAATTCCTCATTAAGATAATCGACTAAAAATTCATTGTATGTTTTAGCATCCACAAATTGGCGCCGACTGTGGGGAAAAATATAGTTCTTTGACGCAAGAAGGAAGAACGCAACCAAATCCAACTCCGCTATGACGGAAAACACATCCATACCTTCCGGCGGGTACGCTGGCACAGTCCAGACACTCCTCCAATCTGTACAATCCATGTCCGAGAAGCTAGAGACACAAGACGCCCTGAACATATCCCTACTAGACAGGTTCGACCATATGGCAAAGGAATCCGCGGACCTAGCAAAGGCGATGACTAAACGACAAGACCGAGCAACGTCATCACGACACCGTCCACCAGGACGTCTGCACGACGATACCCAGTCTCAGGAGAACATTCCAGGAGGCTACGCTTCACTCCAACCCCGCACTCCGTCAAAACGCGAAAACGTCGCACTGATGCAACAGAGACCCCACCCAATGGAAACCCAGAGGAAGGACAACCCAATCCGGAAGACGACCACACCAGCGGCGAGACCGAGCAGCCAAATCACACATTAAGCCCCGAGGCTTCGGAAGACGACAAGGACAAAACCAGTCCATCTGAGGAATCCGAGGAGGGACCAGACACGTACGGGGACGAGTCCTATGTCCCACCTTCCTGCGCTCACAACTGACCTTAGTGATCGATCAAGGAGATCTAGGAGATGAAAGATTCCTTGAAACTGGCCCTACAACACATGAACTCCAAATGTCATCAAGCCACAAGCTCGGCGCCAGAGCTAGATCGTCTAATGGATGAGACATTGCAAAGCCCGTATGCTGCACACATAAAAAATGCAGGAATAAGAAACCCTGGAAATATCAAGATCCCTTTCTATGAAGGAAAGACGGATCCCAGCGCGTACATGACTGCCTTCAGAATCGCAGTCGGACGAGCATAGTTCGACGAGCACGAGAAGGACGCATGGTACTATCAACTTTTCAGCGAGCACTTGCATGGACCGGCGCTCACCTGGTTCTCACGGCTTCCTGAAGGATCAATCCACAGTTTCAACCAGATGAGCCTGATGTTCCTATAACACTACTCAGTATACATCGAAAGAGACATTTCAGACGCAGATATGTGGAGCATGACCCAGGGTCCAAACGAGTCCCTCCGAAAATTCATTGATAGATTCAAAGAGGTGATATCACGAGTGGTGGTAACCGACAACGCAGCAATCATCGCCCTTAAAAATGCGGTATGGGGAGAGTTCGAATTCAGAAAGGACCTAATACTGAACCCGCTAGCTACAATCGACGATGCGCTTCACAGAGGAAAAGCAGAAACGAAACTGAGAAAGGGGTCAAGTGCATCAGGCCACCGTCTCGGGACAAAATCCCCTAGTAACCAAACGTTTTTAGCATGAAAACCTAAGAGCGGACCTTGGAACCAATGGAAACGACCTGAGGATCATGGAGGCGTCAAAAAGCATTGTGAGTACCACAACCAAGATGGACACTCCACTAAGGAATGCATGAGCTTCAAGTCTTTCCTTTTTAGCAAATACCCGTCTAGAGAACTGGTGGAGCCCGGCAAGGCGAGGACAACCAACCTCAAACAGGGGACAGAAGAACAAGCCGAAGAGGCTAACCCCCCAAAACGAGATCGAGAAGAACTACCTCCAACGGCGCCGACCCCGCCATTCAAAAAGAAAAATCAATATGATCATGGGGAACCACCAATTTGGCTTAAACTCGGTAATCGCAATTAAAGCATATGGTCGCAGAGCACATCCTGCGAGAAATGGCAAATCAAGCCTTTAGAAACAAGCAAAACTATAACATTTGACGAAACAGACACAACAGGACTCGACGACCCTCATGCCGATCCCTTGGTCATCGAGTTGATCCCTAAAGAGTACGAGATTGCGAGAGTGCTCATAGATACGGGGAGCTCGGTAGACTTAATTTTCAAAGAGACTCTAGCAAAAATGGATATAAACCTCTCATGAATCAAAGGACCACCTGCGCCATTGACCAGTTTCACCAGCAAAACGTCCATGACAATCGGAACCACAAACTATTAATGCAGGCAGCTGGGGTATCGAGGATGATCGAGTTCACAGTAATTGACAGACCGGCGATATACAACGCAATTCTGGAGACACCATGGATAAACGCAATGAAGGTTGTCCCATCTACATACCACCAACGCGTCAAATTCCCAACCAAGGATGGAATCAAAATGATCAAAGGGAGTCAAAGATCAATCCAAGCTTGCTACCTAGCTGAGCTCAAACTCAGAGAAAAATCCTTATAGCAACTACATATAGGGGAGCCTATCCCACCTACAGAGCCGACCTACGAGGAACCCAAGCTTGACGAGGTGACGCAATACTGCATATATCCAGGACATCCAGAGCGCCGCATCGGGATAGGATCGAAACTCCGAAAAGACTTAAAAGAAGAACTGATCTCCTTTCTCAAGGAAAACAAACACACCTTTACGTGGAACATGACGGACATGCCAGGAATAAACCTCGACATTATGTTTCACGAGCTGAACGTAGACCCAATCTACAAGCCGGTTAAACAGAAAAGCGCAAGTTAGGGACCGAGCGGGCTCAGGCAGTCAAAGACGAGGTAGAAAAGTTGCTAGGAGCGGGCTTGATTACAGAGTTAAAATACCCGGAATGGCTGGCCAACCCCGTAGTGGTAAAAAAAAGAATGGCAAATGGAGAGTCTGCATAGACTTCACTAACCTGAACAAAGCATGCCCCAAAGACAGTTTTCCATTGCCAAACATAGATCAACTCGTCGAAGCCATAGCTGGCTACAAGTTGCTCTCGTTCTTGGACGCCTTCTCGGGCTACAACCAGATACTTATGCCCCCCGATGACAGGAAGAAAACCGCTTTCACTACGGACAGGGGAATCTATTGTTACAAAGTGATGCCTTTCGGCCTGAAGAACGCAGGCGCAACCTACCAGCGCTTGGTCAACAAAATGTTCTCGAAACAGTTGGGAAAAACAATGGAAGTCTACATAGACGACATGCTCATAAAATCCTCCGACAAAGATAACCACGTCAGCGACCTGCACACTTTTTTCCAAATACTCAATACCTACATGATGAAGCTGAACCCGTCCAAATGTACGTTCGCGGTAACCTTGGGAGAATTCCTTGGCTACCTGGTAACAAGAAGGGGAATCAAAGTCAACTGAAACAAATCTACGCATTATTGAGAATGTCATCACAAAAGAACACTAGAGAAGTGCAAAGATTGACTGGTCGCATAGCCGCCCTGATCAGGTTTATGTCCAAGTCAACTAAAAAATGCCTTACGACCTCCTAAAGGGGAACAAAAAATTCATATGGGACGAGAAGTGCGAATCGGCGTTCAAAGAATTGAAAACCTACCTCATGACACCACTGGTCCTCTCAAAGCTTCAAAAGTGGGAGACGTTATACCTTTACATAGCGGTATCGTCCCACGTGATCAGCTCAGTTATCGTACGCGAAGAATTAGGCAACCAAGTGCCAATCTTCTACCTCAGCAAAATCCTAGACAATGCGGAAACCAGATACCCGACAATAGAGAAGCAGGCCCTGGCCGTCGTAAATTCAGCACGAAAATTACGAAGTTATTTCTAATCTCATTCAATCGTGGTGTATTCAAACCAACCTTTGCGAACAATCCTGTACAACCCGAGTCAGTCTGGGAGACTATCCAAATGGGCTGTCGAGCTCAGTGAGCATGACATAGAATTCAGAAGTCGCACATGCGCAAAGCCTCAAGTCTTGGCAGATTTCCTAATAGAATTACCACCTGAGATGAATCCGGCTATACAACCAGATGAAGAAACATGGTCGCTATATGTAGACGGGAAAAGCTCGAAGAACAGTTTCGGAGTAGGCATACGCTTAGTCTCCCCAACAGGGGAGATGGACGAGTAGTCATTTTGATTATATTTCACGGCTTCAAACAAGGAAGCCGAGTATGAGGCGATGATTGTCGGGCTACGATTGGCAACAGCAATCGGAGCTAAGCGGGTAACAATTTACTGCGACTCTCAACTAGTAGCAAACCAATTCAGCGGAGACTACAAGACGAGGGATGAAAGAACGGAAGCGTACTTAAGAGTGGTAAAAACCCTATGTAATGAATTTGCAGATTTCGACCTGGTCAAAATTCCCAGAGGCAAAAATATACCAGCTGACGCTCTCGCCGCATTAGCTTCTACTACAGATCTGCAAACGAACAGAGTCATACCAGTCGAGGCTCTCGATAGGTCGAGCATCACCATCACAAAAGCCACATGTGTCATCCAGGACTCGATTGAAGAATACAACGCTAACCCATATCCCGAGGAAGTAGACGAGGACGCGATCTAAATGGAAACAGACGAGGTCAAAGTGGAAGTGGACTGGCGACTTGAAATACTAGCTTACATAACAGATGGGATCTTGCCACCAAAGAAGTGGGACGCCAGAAAACTTAAAGCCAAAAGTGCTAGATACACCCAGCTAGATGGCAACTTATACAAGTGGAGCGTACGCGACCCACTACTTAAATGCATATATGGCCACGAGACGAAAAAGATAATAAGGGAGGTGCACGATGGAGCATGCGAAAATCACTCAGGCGGCAGGGCGCTGGCGTTCAAAATAAAATGATATGGGTACTATTGGCCAACAATGATCACGGATTGCGAACAATACGTGTTGAAATGTGAGAAGTGCCAAAAACACGCACCATTGATATACATGCAAACTGAAGAAATGCAGTCCATCACGGCACTATACCCATTTATGAGATGGTCTATGGACATAATTGGCCCAATGCACAGATCGAAACAAAAAAGTTTTCTTCTCGTCTGGAATGACTACTTCTCCAAGTGGATAGAAGCCGAGTCATTCGCCAAAGTCAAATCCGAGAACGTGGAGTCCTTCATCTGGAAGAACATAATTTGCCGCCATGGGATCCCCTATGAGATCCACACCGACAACGTCCCACAATTCGCATCAGATCGTTTCAAAGATTTTTGCGAGCGCATGTGCATAAATCTAACCTTCTCGACACCCTACTATCCGCAAGCCAACTGCCAAGCCGAGGCTGCAAGCAAAACAATCTTAGACGGGCTAAAGAAAAGGCTGGACACTAAAAAGGCAGATTGGCAGACGAGTTTGAGGGAGTACTTTGGTCTTATAGAACTACACCCAGAAGAGAAACAAACGACTCACCATTCGCTCTGGTATACGGAACCGAGGCGGTAATACCAGCTGAAACCGAAGTCCTTAGCCTCAGAGTCGAACTGGCACCTCTGAACACAGACCGAAATGATCAAATGCTCATCGATATAGCAGATACGTCGACGAACGAAGAGACCAGGCAGCAATACGCCTATAAAATTACCAAAACGCCGCAACACGATTCTACAACAAAAAGATAAGGAAGAGACGGTTTGCTGAAGGAGAGCTCGTACTCCGAGAAGTCTTCCCTGCAAGGGCTGAAAGGAACGCATGAAAGCTGGATATCAAATGGGAAGGACCATACAAAATATGTAAGGTCGTCAAGCCAGGAGTATACGAACTAGAAGACACAGAAGGAAACAAAGAGCGACACCCTTGGAACGCTCAACACTTGAAGAAATATTTTTGTTAGTCACTAGCAAGTTATGCCATTTTCCATTTCCACGCACATTTGTATCCTCCAATTCAGTGAACTACGACCTCGGCTTGATCCTCGTCACAGGGGTACGTAGGCAATTCCTTAGACAGGAATTCAGCTATTGTAATTTTTTAATTTTAATTTGCGTCAGACCTATATCTTTCCTTATTAATTTTTCTCAAAAAATGGGGGAGATGTATCCGTCCTTCACACTCCACCCAGCCCGCCCTATCTTTCTTTATAAATTTTTCTAAAAAAATGGGGGAGATGTATTCGTCCTTCACACTCCATCCAGCCCGCCCAATATCTTCCTTATAAATTTTTCTCAAAAAATGGGGAAGATGTATTCGTCATTCACACTCCACCCAGCCCGCCCTATCTTTCCTTATAAATTTTTCTCAAAAAATGAGGAGATGTATTCGTCCTTCACACTCCACCCAGCCCGCCCAATATCTTCCTTATAAAGTTTTTTCAAAAAATGGGGGAGATGTATTCGTCCTTCACACTCCACCTAGCCAGACCCAACCGGGGGCTCTCATTATGACTGACAGACCTGCTCACTAACCTACGTGGTGCAACCCCTCACCCAACCCACATGGCTGAACACCTACGTCCACCGAACTACCCCACCAGCATCTGTATGGTTATTATCGTTTCCGCCTATCCTATCTACCAATACTCCGGCGAAATCGAGGGGAGAACACTATACTACACCTGCGAAAGACCATCTAGACTCTACAATTTCGGCCAAATGGTAAAACTATCTGAAATTTTAAATACCCTCCTCATTATAGCATACCACGCAAAACATATCACAATCAAACATATTACATTGCACGACCTGGCTCGTCGTACAATACATCGCACACCCCCAGTGGGTATCAGCCTGAGCAACCCTCAACACTCTTTGTACCTTTTAAAACATTCGATCCTTTAAATTGAATAGGCAGCTTCAGCCAAATCGCCATTAATGGCAAAACGTATAACAAATTTTGCTACCAAACACATGTGGCATAATCCTAATACGCATCATTACGATTAAAAAATACCTTGGTAAAACCTAACCCGAAACGGACACTCGGAAGCAGCAAACAAAGCTATAAATCGAAAATCTAACTTAAATTCAAAAGCAAAGTTTAATGTTTTGGGTTAAATCCCCCCGGGAACCACATTCAGAAAAACATAACATTTAAAGAGTTTTTATAAAACAAAAGTAAACAAAGATGAGAGGGAGGTGGTTCTAAGCATTCGGGTCTCGGCCAGCTGCGTCGCTGTTGTAGAAACCCGTGTTTTGATGAAGAATGTTTTATCGATTTATATATATTTCGGTTGTATCGGATATTTTTCGGTTATGTAATTAACGTAATCAT
>OVBE01000777.1:0-44168 GCA_900406425.1 Iberis pinnata
CAGTAATTCGCGCTATCGTGGAGTGCTATCAATACTACTTTTTCTTGTAGTGAAGATTTTGTCATCAAAGCAGTTACATCTAATGTTGTTTCTGGTGTTATTGACGATATAAGCTCATGTGAATATTCAATCTTTACATATCTTGATAGTGGCTCGTTTTCTCCCAATATCATGTTTTTTTGCTGCTAGAACTGTTGCGACATAACATGTTTTATTTCGTGATGCCATTACAGAGAAAGTGTGGTGTGATGCGATGCAGGTGGAAATTGATGCAC
The DNA here is from genome assembly GCA_900406425.1 of Iberis pinnata. NCBI lineage: Eukaryota > Viridiplantae > Streptophyta > Magnoliopsida > Brassicales > Brassicaceae > Iberis > Iberis pinnata. The sequence continues at coordinate 276 of OVBE01000777.1, forward strand.
TTGAAGAGAATCACATGTGGGATTTGATAGAGTTACCTCCGAATATGAAAGCAATCGGGTGTAAGTGGGTGTACAAAACCAAGTTTCATGTTAATGGTGAAGTGGAATGTTACAAATCTCGTTTGGTTGTTCTCGAAAACAATCAAAAAGAAGGCACTAATTACTCTGAGATGTGTGCTCCAGAAGTCAAAATGACTACAGTCTGTACGTTTTTGGAGATTGCTTCTACAAAGCACTGGAAATTGCATCAGATGGATGTGCATATGGCATTTCTCCACGGTGACTTACCTAAAGAAGTGTACATGAAACCACCTCCTGGTTTTCGTCCGGAGAATCCCAATTTGGTTTGTCGGTGGCGCAAATCCCTTTATGGATTAAAGCAGGATCCGCGATGTTGGTTTGAGAAATTATGTGGCGCTTTACTTGGGTATGTATTCTCTCAAGCATACTCTGAGTATTCTCTATTTTTTCTCCGTAACCAAGGGACCAAAATTTATGTCTTGGTTTTATCTTGATGATCTCATTATTGGTGGGAATGATTCAGAAGGAATTTCACGATTTAAATCATACTTAAGCAAGTGCTTTCGTATAAAGGATCTTGGAAGTCTGAAATATTTTTTTGGCACTGAAGTGGCAAGAAAACTCGGCGGAATATTTCTATGTTAGTGAAAGTATACATTGGACATCGTGAGTGAAGTTGGTCTTCTAGGTTCAAAACCTGTTGATTTCCAATGGTGCAACAACATGGGCTTGCTGTCTCGGATAGTCCATTTTTGGGAAATCCCAAACGATATCGTCGTCTTGTTGGTCGGTTGATATATCTTGCTCTACACGTCCAGATCTGACTTACACAGTTCATATCTTATCCCAATTTACGCAGCATCCTCTTCAAGATCACTTGGATGCTCTGATGCGTCTCATCCAATACCTCAAAGGCACTCCATGACAGGGTATTTTTCTGAAATATGATTGTGAATTGAAATTATAGGGCTGGTGCGATGCCGATTGGGCTGGTTGTCCACTGACACGTCAATCGTTGCGGTTGGTTCATAACTTTAGGAAACTTTCCTATTGCATGGAAACCAAAAAGCAAGATGTGGTTTCTTGGTCTTCGGAAGCCGAGTATCGTTGTATGGCATTGGCAGTTTGTGAAATAAAATGGATGCGCGGACTTCTGTTGGAGTTGGATGTTACACACACCAAACCGTTGGGCTTACATTGTGATAATCAAGCGGGTTTGCACACTGCTGCAAATCCGGTCTTCCATGAATGGAAAAAACACGTTGAACTTGATTGTCATGGTGAGACGCGCTTACATATGGATTAATAGCTACTAGAAAGGTTCACACAAGCGATCAAGTAGCAAACGTCTTTACGAAAGCGTTGGGATGCCGTGAGTTTGAGCAGTTTAGAGACAAGTTGGACATTTACAGTTCTCATGCTCCAGCTTGAGGGGGAGGGGTAGTGTTAGCGGGAATATTTCAAGATATTCTCATTGATATTCATAGAAGCATATTTGGAATGTATATATTTAGCATATCTTAAAATATGTAATTAGCCTAGCCTAGATATATAAACTAGGTAACTATCATTTAAATATCAACAAGAAAGTCTTTTGGAAACCCTATTTGTTCACATAATGACTTAAAATAAGAATGAATGTATTAATTTCTTGTACTAACTTGATATGGTCTTCTCACGTGATTTGATATGGTCTTATCGAACTGATTTTCAAATGGGAAATAACTAAGCGATGTACTGCTGGTTTATCTTCGTCCACACGATATATAAATCTAATCTTAGTTAATCTATGTAGAAATTTTACGTTACTGAGATTGTCAAGTAGAAAACTCAATGAACCTAATATTCATCCACACGATATGTGTTACACTTATATCTATTCGTTTATTTGATTTATATCTAAGTCATATCTTATAGTCCTTAATTGTATGGTGAAAAAAAACAGCAAAAAGGAATAGAGTTAACCAGTTCGAATTGAAGTGAAAACTACTATCCAATAAAAATCTTATTATTTTTCCAAAATAGACAAATTACATATTTGCTTCTAACGTGATCAAATTTACCATGAACGACCTCTAACCACTTTTAATTTAATTCTACCAATGCTCTTGTGATTTCTTACTTCTCTAACAATAATTTGGCATCATGTTTTGAGAGATTGGGAAACCATGATGATAAGTTTTTAATCTGCATATAAATTTAACTACTAAATCACTATAATAACCGGTAATGAATCGTATATCTGATTTTACTTTAGAGATGAGTGAATTTCCGAAGATATTTTAAAGATTCTATAGAGTTCACATATCTGGCAATTTCTATTGACTTGGTTGACCTCGAAGCATGTAATTGCTAATTGTCTCCGGCTCTTTCTGGTTACATTTAATTACTTTATTATATAAATCTTAATGGTCTTAGCTAGTCTTAACTTTAAGCCACTCAGGACCTATATATAAAAGAAAAACTAACACTTAGAAACTGACTCATAAGATTACTAGTTTAATTATATGTTTCAAAGTATACATAAGGGATTACGAAATCGATTTGTAAAATCAATCTACACGTCAAAAAGGTTTAACGTATTCGTGTAATATTGGAAAACCTTCAACTTGGAATATATTTAGGACCCGCGAAATCATGTGATATTTTTGGGGGTGGTAAATGTCATAACATGTGATAGACTTAATATTATTATTATTCTGTATATATACACACCGTATAGGTAGGGTTAAAGTAAGCAACTAGCACCAAAAAGATAAAAAAAAAAAAGGAACCTTATCTTTACATACTAGAGCGCAACACAAGAACTTTAAAACAGCGACTTATTAGTTTATAAGAAAAAAAAATATGTAAAGAGATAGACTATAAATAGTTCTTTATAGAACTATAATGTAGACTATTTTGTTGCTTATGAAAGACTAGCAATCCAGTTGGTTTTAAGTAAATTTATTTGACTTTACAAATAGTATTGGTTTGTGCGTAACATGTCGGCAGAAGGCAGCCGCATTAATCGCACATATATGTTTGTTCAAACATATAATAAAGATGTCGAAACGGATTTAAACAGTCATACTACATTTAAACTTCGTGACATGAAATTGTACACAAAATTTTATATTCATTAGAAAATAAATTTTGTGGAGTGATCCATCATGAACAGTAATATTAGTGGTGTTTGTCCGTAAACTGACAGAACGGTAACTAAGTGGTAGTTTGGCTGATAAAGATTGATGGGATAATTCTCAAAGTCATCGTTTTGAGTTTTCACTTGGAACAAGCGCTTTACGCCCCAAAATGGATATTAGCACTGCTGGTATGTGCTAGGATGGGACTAGGGTTGAAGGTCTAAACCCATATGTAACATTAAATTATTTATAAAAAATTATTTTTAACTCATTATTTATTGTAAAATTCATACATTTCTATTAATTTTTTATATAATTTAAATATAAATAAAGTGTCCACGAACCGATCTATTAAACCAAAAATATATGTGGACACAAATTATACAATTTATAAGTTATCTACGAAATTTGCGAATTAACTTGTCATAGATAAAAGAAATTGACATCCTTAATGTTACAAGTGAGACTATATATATATATATATAGTTTGTAAATGCAATTTGTATTTGGGTTAGAGTTTAGGCTTAATTGTCTATCGATATATCAATATATGTATAGTGTTTAGCTATTATATTTTTGATTCAGACCTATTATTAGTCATTATGTTTGCCCTTGTTTTTTTTTTGTAGTTACTTAATACTTGACCGAAGGATTTGTTCAACAAAAGAAAAAACGGTACCTTGTGTCGTTCTGTTTTAACAAAAGAACATGATCTCAATAAAATAATCAGTGGTAAATCTAGAAAAAAATTTAAATAGACCAAATTTTTAAAAAATAAAACCGAAAAACATATCTTTGCAAAACAACATCAAAAAGTTATTTGAAACAAAATTTGACAAAGTTATTTATAAAATTACATTTTAATCGGCTTACAAAACCAATAAACACAACTATTTTGGTGCAATAGATTTAATCAAAACTAAATTAAATTGAGTTCAAACTTATAATTAAATTGGGTTCAAATTTACAATTGTCTGATATATATTTAAAAGTTTTAAAATAGTTACAAAAAAATTCAATTAGGTTCAATTGAACCCATTAACAAGTATGTGAAATATGCATCACTCTCATCTACTTGAAGATAGGTCCTTAAAGAGAAGAAAATCATAGTATTTTAGCAAACTACATAAAGCCAGAATTTTGTTATTTTACATGAAGTGTAATGTTTCTTTTCAGTTTGTTATTTTTTTTTTATTATACTACGTTTTGATGTTATATCATGTTTGAATTTGATACTCCCTCCATTCCATTCTATAATATAAGATGTTTTAGTTAAAAACGCATATATTAAGAAATTCTGTCTTTTCATTTATAATATTTTATATATTATATATTAAAAAAATTTGATCAATCAGTGTAAAACTGACATTTTATTATTGTATGTTTACTATATAGTAGTTCTAAAATTTACATAGAAATACGCAAACATCTTATATTTTGGAATATAAATAATTTTCGAAAATATTTTATATTATGGAATAGAGAAAATATATGATATATATCCTTAGTAAATATTAGGTAATAACATTTTCTTATTTAAGCAAAAAAAAAAAAAACACTTTAATTTGTTTTGTAGTCTGCATTTTCAAATCTTAAAACAAAAGAAAAGGACCAATGTGGCATTCAGGTCGGATGAGGAGGCCACGTGGAACGCACGTCAAGTATCTGATTCGTCATTCGTTACGATTCTCTCCATAGTCTTCCTTTATTGGTCAACAAAAACACTCTCCTTTTTTTATCCTTCACATGTCCATTTTTTTTTTAAATACCGTTACTTGATTAGTCACCGGCACTATTCTACATTAATACCTATTATTCTATCTTACCACAGCCTCAAAACTATATTAAAAATTACTTAAAGTTTGAAGTATTATCTTCTTTTTAAAGGGTCTTCTTGTCCTATCTGGCTTCTTTCTCTTTTAATAATCTTCTTCTTATAACTTACTGCACCAAAAAAAAAAAAAAAAAAAAAANAAAAACTAATTTGATAGTGATTTAGATCATCTCCAACAATGATGCTTAGAAGATGTTAGAAGGGTACTTAGTGTATTTAGGGCAATTAATTAAATGAAAATGGATTAATTGTTTAAGATCAATCCTTATTGAAGCAATTTAACAAATTTTTAAGCACATTTACGTGTCACTTTCAAAATGGTGCGAAAAAACAAGAAAAGGTTTCCGGATTCGATTGAGAAAAGGGAAAAAAAATTCAAAATATTATTCTCCCTTGAACACGATGGCGATTGCGATTATGAGGAAGGTGATTCCAGCAATTCAACAATGAAATCGAAGGCGGAGCTGATTTAAAGGTTGTTCGGAACCTTGAGATTTCATCGCCTACAAAGAAGAAGCAGAAGGCGAGGGATTTATTTCTGGTTCAAGGTAATCGATAATTGCTTTTGTGTTTCTCGATTTCTTGTACGAGATTAGGGTTGTAGGTCTAGTGTGAATGTGTAGACTATGGTTTGTTTGTGATGAATTTTGATTCATGATGAATTTTTATTGTAATATGTTCTATAACAGTGTTCAAATTAATATGATTTGTCAAAGCAATTGATTATTGTTCTCTGTCTAAGATTATGCATTGTTCTTTGTGAATGTTCACTGTATCAACATTCATTGTTGATTGTTTGTTGTTATGCTTTGATTTCAAACCAATTTACATTGTTGTTCTGTCTTGAATCATTTTTATTTTCATTGTTTGTTTTTTGCATGTAAGCTTGATGTTCTCTGCCTCATCAAAATAAGTGATAAATGCATTTGAGTAGATTAGTTAGGCTAGTAGATTAGTTAATTGTAGTTGTAATGTTTTGTGATGAATGCTTGATTGGATGTGTATCTGAAATACTAAATACATCTTCTATATAATCTAAAACTTATATAAAACATAAACTAAAACTGAGCTAAAACAAAAAGTAAAAACACAAAGCAGTAGCTAAAACCTCATAGATCCGTATGTTCTTGAAGATATGGATCCACCCTCTGAAACTGGAAACTTTACAAATCTGCTTAATAGCCAACTCCCTAATATCCAACTCCCTGCTTATTTCAATACCCCAGCCTTAGGTAGCCAAACCCCTGATGCTTCTGAAGTTGTTGAGACCCGCAAAGAGAGAAGGAAATAGTCTCCTCAAGAAGACATTGTGCTTTGTAGCTCTTGGCTAAACACAAGCAAAGATGATGTGGTATATGAATTGAAATGTAATAAAACATGTTTTTTTAAGCATCACAAGTATCTTAACCATTAAAAGCAACAAAATTAATAATCTTACCAAAAAAATTTTATACATTAAATTGAATAAAAAATTGCTTAAGAACCCTCCAATGGTTCTTAACCATTGGAGATGCTATTTAACAACTAAACTTTGATCTACAAATTTACTATATGGTAAAATTTCTGATAAAACTAAAAATATAGTATCTTCTTTTTTGTCACAAAAAAATATAGTATCTATCCAAAGTTTTTGAATGCCCTATATAAATATAAAAAGGTGCCTCTTATATATATATATATATATGTCAAAAAAAAAATTGTAATAAATTAACTTAATAGTTCGTTATGGTTCAAAGATTAAAATGACAAAAAACATATTTAACTAAGATATATTAAAATCGGTTTACCATCATGGAACCTCTAATGAATATTATTTTAACAAAAAATTAGAATTCGTGATAATTATGATATAAATTTTTAAAGATTACAACAAAATCCTCTCTATTTTAACATAGATGCACTTTTATATTAAAAAATGTTTTTTAATTTAAAAAAAGTATCCATTTATTTCAACGAAAATATACTTTGAGTGTCTTAATCGGTGGTTTCACTTGCTTATATTCTGAACCAGCCTTGTAGAACTGTTTAATATTAATTACGCATGTATTTAAGAAGATGGTTATTACTTCTATATATGTTTTTTCTTTATTAATATATACTACGATAATTTGAACTTGTAGAAAACTGTAGAAAAGAGACGCACTCGTTGACAAAAAAAAAAAGAGACGCACTTAAACAATAGCGACTACTCGAATAATTTTAATAAATGATAGCTAATGTAGTCCATTTTATACGTAACTCTAAAACAATTCTTTTATTAGATTACATGTTCGTACCATTCTCAGTCGTTTACTTACTGTCCCAATAATAAAGGGAATTTGAGTGAAAAAAATATATATGGTGCTGCCCAGGATCGAACTGGAGACCTTTTGCGTGTAAGGCAAACGTGATAACCACTACACCACAGCACCTGTTTTGATATAATATACATCCCCGAATAGTTTGATAGTTTGTTTTATAGCTGGAACATGTAACATTGAATCAAATAGGCAATTAAAGTCTTTATATTTGTATCCACCTTTAACCAGTAAACAAATTAAATTAAACACTCAACTTAAACTCATCAAAACTCTAAAGGATTAAAAGTCTGGTGAACATTTTATTAAATTCACTTTAACAAAAAACAACATTTACGAACACATGAACCATGAAAAACTAAATGCGAAAAATTGTAAAAAAGTTTGCCTAAAGATTATTATGGAAATCGCGTAAAGAAACAATCATATTTTGGGAAATCAGTTTATGCACAACTAATTATTGTTTTCATGCTGAGAAAAAATAAAGCATTTCGCCAACAGTTCATTTGTTTTTTTTTTTTGTCAACTGTATTATATTAGATTATTAAAAAGAGAACAGACCCATAAAAGGTATTACAGAACCCACTATGGGGTAGGTATATGCCCACAACGGACTGCTCACAAAGTGAGAGGAAATAGCTACTCCTAACTGGAGTTGAAAGAATCCCGAAAAACCACAGATGCTAGAAAGAATTAACTTTCTAGACCGACATAAAAGAACCCGATGAATCGGGAATGTTCGTACCGGAAACATACCCGATCGAATCCGTTTCTTCTTATCTAAATATAATAAGCTAACATTATTATAACGCCTAATATGAACATAACTAAAAGATAAAAGAAAAACGACAAATAGGTCTGACAAAATGAAAATGGGCCTTGCAGTCCGGCCCATTTCCGAACTCAAAGACAGTAAGGATGCCCTAGCCGTTAGAGATGATATCACGCTGCCTATCTTCACCGTTGCCGGAGCTTAAAAACAGAATTGTTCACCGGCAACGAGAAAATCGCTGTCGGACATAGTATCTTCCACCATCAATGTCTGATCCGCTGCGTCAGATTCATTTGTTTAGTTGATAAGTATGGTGGAAGTTAGTCAAAGAGATAAAATAGAAAGTAGACTAATTGAAATAATTAATAACTATAAAAATCCCCCAAATTGATCAATCAACTTCAAATAATATATGCTGATGGATATTTTTATAAAAACTTCCCCAGATTTCCGTGAACAAATATCAAAGCTAGAACTATAATAATTATACATAATGTCAACCAACTGATGATTTGATTGAGAATTTAATACAATCACATGAATTAGGCTAGCAGTAATGAATTTTTTAAAAGTTAGGTTTTCAGTGAATTGGTTAAATATGTAGCACGCTTAATATCACGTTTCTTTTATTTTGATTTTTATGTAAGAAATTAGAGGGAGCAACATATATAATTAAAATTTAATAAACTACTACTTCATTAGTTTTGGTAAGGTGACCTAAGTTAGGCCATGCTATTTAATTACTACTCCACTGGATTTGAGTTAATTAGTTTGGCCAGCCTGATTATCCCTAATACAACATACACACAATAATGATTTTTAGATATATATTATAAGGGAAATCTTAAAAATACCACAAAAGTGGGTGTGCTCCAAAAATACCACACACTCTTAATTTTTTTCAAAAATACCACACTTTTAATTTTTTCAAAAATACCACACTTTTAATTTTTTCAAAAATACCAAATTTATTTTTGTTCAAAAATACCACAAATTTAAAATAACTTTAAAATTTAAACAATAAACCCCCAAAACCAAACCATACCCTCTTCAAAACTAAACTTTAAACTCTATTTAATGAACCAAAACCTACAAAGTTAAATTTTAAACCCTTAAAATTTACTTTTTATGTTTGTGGCATTTTTGAGAAAAAATAATTTAGTTTTATTTTTGGAATTTCTGAAAATATGTTATATTTTATAATTTTGAACATTTTTAGATGGTATTCAAAAAATTTCTCTATATTATACTCCCTATGTTCCTCAAAGATGATGTTATGAAATTTTCACTTAGATTAAGAAAAAATCTTTTGATAACAACTAAAACAACTTTTTTTGTCAAAAGAACTAAAACAACTTTATGATAAGATAATTCTATTTTGACAATACGTTAACAACATTTTATGGAGGAAACATTAATATTATCTGCAAAAAATACTAGGGGTGGGCAAATGGAAATTTGGAACGGGAATTTTCGGGAATGGGAATGGGACGGGAATTTGGGATCAAAAATATGTGTCCCATCTATGTCCCATTTTAAATTCGGGACGGGAACGGGATAGGACGGGATGGGACGGGACGGGAACGGGAATTTCCGAAAATATAACAAATAAACCAAAACAAATTTGTTTCTACAACACTTAGCTAATTTTCAACGGCACACTAGTAACAACCACAAAAACCGACACAATTATATATGTTTAAATAGCATCAAAGTCAATTACTTCGGTTTTATATAGCATTAATTATCTTGTTTCTTTGTAGAATTAGGAAATATGAACTATTTTCCTGCCGTTTTTCTTAGAATCACAAAATTAGGTTATAATTGTTAATAATATAATTAGATTTAATTTATATAGATTGTAATTTTAGTTAATAGTTAAACTATGAACATTAATAAATTAGTATATTTATATTATATATATATTTAAAATATAATTATAATATATATATATATATATAATTTTGTATATCTGTCCCAAATAGGACGTCGGGAATTCCCGTTCCCGTCCTGTCCCGTTCCCATTTGGGAAATGAAAAGATGTCCCATATGGGAATATACATTTTAATGGGACGAAAATTTCGGAACGGGTTCGGAACGGAACGAGACGGTACAGAACGGAACGGGATTGTGCCCACCCCTAAAAAATACTAATTAATTATATATTTTATTTTGTAAATATAAATGCATTAAATAAAATCTAAAACATCATCTATATATGTACAAAATAAAATTCTAAAACATCTTTCTTTTAAGAACAAAAGGATTATATGTAATATAAATATATAATATCTTGTAAGAAAGGTTGTGGGATGGAAGATAAGAATCCAAAATAACGGGTGAGATGGAATTGGAATAAGGATGAAGTTTGGGTCCAGACAAGACAAGGATGGCTTTTGACTTTTTCCTTCTTACAAACATTTCCCACTTGCAATATTGCAATTGCAATTGCATGGCCCAATTCTTCATTATCCCACACTGTTTCCGGTTAACATCAAACCCATTCCAACCAATTAATGTACGTTCCAATCTCTTCATCTTCATTACACATCTAATTTAGTTTTTGATAATAATTGAGACTTCCCAACACTATATTGTTAGGCAAACTCAATTTATTGTTTGTTTCTTTGAATGGAAAAAAAACTTATAGTTCAAATCTTTTGTAAAGAATAATTTACGTTTTAAATAGGTATTATCAACGGCTGATTCCGGACATCAAGGGAGAATATGAACAAAATGTTCAGAAATTTCACCGTTTATAAAAAAGAAAAACTTACTATTTCGACCTTCAAAACAAATTTTCAAAGGCTTTACGTAGCATAAAACTACTAAGAAATTACAAAGGTTTATGGTTCTCTGTCTAGTTCGGCTTTTAGGAGTTATTAATATTAGTTTATTTGATGAAATGTAAAGTTTATTCACTTATATATATATATATATATATATAAATATCCTCTTTTACAAAATAACAAAATAAAATTACTTTTGTTTGAAAGAAAATGGATAAACATTGGAAAAAAGTAGGACCGATGAAAAGGGAAAATTAGGTACTCTGATCCGTACAAGAATATGGCTTTGGGAAATCCAAATCCAATGGGTTCATCTCCCCCTTCCTATACAATATTCCTCTAAATCTTCTTTGTCCCCTTTCTTACTATTTATATTTATATTTGTAATTGCAATTAATTCATAGAATTCACCAATAATCGTGTTTGGTTATATATTCTGATATATGATCTAAACAACAAAAGTTGACCTTCTAAATTTTCCATTTATATCAACTATATTATTTGATCTCTGATGATGTGGAATATTAATTATGTGGGGATAATATAGATATCATACATTGAAATTTAGAGAGAGAAAATTATATGAAGTACAAAAAGGAAATAAAGTTTGATAGTTTAGTAGAAATCTGGTTTGTTGAGTTCGACCAATAAAGAACACTTCCCATCCAAGTGGGAACATGCATAAATCTGCATGCACCCTTACAGGTATTTGTATATATTATATAGTTTAGTTTTTCTAAATCGAATAGTATAGTCTAATGAAAGTTATGTTTGGTGGTATTTAATAAAATACATTATGAGTATTGTAAATCTTTTTGCATAATTACAATTAGGATCGTCCTAAACTTAAAACTTATAAAGTAATATATATTTAAATTACCAACGATAAGTTGGCTCAGTTGGTTTATGCGTAGTAGTTGGTGATGTTGTACTTGTAGATTCGATTCACGTTAAAATAAGTCTGTTCTCCAAAGAAGAGTTATATAACATAGTTTGGGTCTCGCTCTGATAAGATGTACGAGTTTCGACATAAAACTCTCTGGTCATATATATATATATATATATATATATATATAAATTAAGTGTTGCTTGGTATTGTAATCAGGGGCGAACCCACTTGTTGGGATAGGGTGTTATATGACACCCCTAATTTTTATTTTTTATTTTAATTTACATATAAAATTTTGATAAATTGTAACATAATTAACATATTTTTGGACTAATGACACCAGTGATGGACCGACGTATGGAGGAGGAGGAGTGAGTTCAATTTGAACCCAATATAATTTTGTTTCATTGTCACTTGTCCATTTATTTATTTTTACAGGCTTCAAAATTTATTTTTTAACTTGGGTGACTAAAAAAAAATTTGAACCCGGTAAAAAAAATTCTGGTCTGCCACTGATTGTAATGATACTCTTACAATTTTGATTTTAGACATAAAAATAGTTTAAAACCATATATATTTTTTCATTTTATGTATTTGGTGACAAAGAAAAGACATACAAATAGTCTAAACCTTTCACCAATGCATTGATATATGAAACATGCGTACTTTTAAAGTTGACAAATACATATTTTGACAAAGAAAATAAGCTGATAATTATTGTCTCCGTGCTTACAATATTGTATAACGTCCCATAAAAAATGTTGTATGTCACGGGTTCTAACAAATAGATATCCATCTATATTAATACATTTTTTTAACAAATAAAAGAATTGCACTTTAGTGAATTTTTAGAACAAAGTTGAAGGAAAATAACATCATGGGTAAAGTATTGACATATCAAGAGAAAATGCGGAGGAGAAAGGAGACAGTACGTAAGAAAACCAACAAGACCTTCTATAATCCAAAGTAGAAAGATGTAGTTACTTATTAGAGGATAAAAAGCCAACCAGACAAGCTATGGAGTTGAAGGAAACAAAAGAGAAACCAGTGATGATGACCCACCAACCAAACCAACAATTATTTGGTAGTAAAGAAACAGGTCACATACCAAATATAGAAGAGGGAATATAGTTACCAGAAAAGCTACAAAGGGGGGATGCACAAAATTGAAAGGTCCAAATGTCATGTGAACCCCCTTCCCACTTGTTCCCCTATTCTATCCCCATCTTTGTTTCACATCTCCCATTCTTCTTTATTATTCTCTCTCTCTCTCTCACTAAGTCAACTCTAAAGAGTCATTTATGCTCAAGTTTCACAATGTTAAGTTGGTAACAACATATTAAGTAGTAGTAGTGCAATACTGTTAAAATGTAAATTATGCAGAATAAAATACATAATACATTTTTTTATTAAAAAGACAATGTATGAATGATAATAAAATAATGGCAGAGTATAACATTTAAACAATGTCAAATATTATATTGGGATAACACATATTTTATGTTTATCTTATTAGATATTTTGTAATTTTAGGTTTTACTTTCATGTATAAATACATGTCTTTGGATCATTAATAAAGCATGTTAATTTTATCAATAAACTAAAGATTTTTACATGGTATCAGAACAACTGAATCCTAACCTAATTTGAAGAAATTTTTTTCTAAAAATAAAAGAGAAAGAAGACGTGATCTTCGATCATGGTGGAAACCGAGTCATCAGATGCACCAAAATCTACCGAGCAAACACATCTCTCTCCTTATATTTTATATTCATCTGAAAATCCATGTGCTTTGATCACTTCCGTTCAACTTACAGGAGAAAACTACAATGAATGAGCCTCAAAGATGTATAATGCACTTCAAGCTAAAAGAAAAACATGTTTCATTAATGGAACTTTACAAAAACCAGAAGAAGGTAGTCCAAATTATGAGAATTGGATTGTGGTCAACTTAATGATACTTGGTTGGCTTCGATCTTCTATCATACTAAAGGTATGGTCTACCGTTGCTTATGTTATATATTCTCATCAATAATGGAAATAATTGAAGGAGAGATCTTTAGTTGCAAATACAATAAGAATTCATCAAGTTAAGCCTCAACTTGCCGCTTGTCGACTAGAAGGACAAACCGTTCTTGAATATTACGGACGTTTGTCTGCATTATGGGACAAGCTGCAGATCTTTCAACGTCTAATCAAGTGTTCGTGTGGTGCAAAAAATTAATTTGCAAAGCAACAAGACCAAGAAAGAATACATCAATTCGTTTTAGGACTCGATGATTCGCGATTCAAAGGCTTGAGCACAATTATTATTTCGACAGATGCTCCTCCCACTCTTGGTGAAATATATTCCAAAGTAGTTCGTGAAGAACAAAGACTCGCTGCATCATGTTCCCTTGAATATAAAGATGTGGTTGGTTTAGTTGCTAAGAAGGATCAAGAACAAGTCGTCGTTGCTACTGTACAGACCGATCTACAAACTGTAGGACACGATCGTTCGGTTTTTTGCTCACACTGTGGCAAAGTTGGACATGATATAGATAGATGTTGGCAACTTAATGGATATCCAGAGTGGATGAATGAGCGTGATGGTCGTGGAACGCGTGGAAGAGGGGGTCAGATTTCATCAGGAAGCAGTCGTGGACGTGGTCGAGCCTTGACAGCGCATGCTACAAGCTCCAATGAGTCTCACTTTCAAAAATTTACACCACAGCAATGGCAGACCTTGACCAAGTTACTCGATGAAAAAGCACCACCACATAACCTTTTATCGGGTAAGAAAGTGTATGGAGACATTATTCTTGACACATAAGCATCACATCACATGACTAGAGATATCACTTTGCTTAAGAAACTTCAAGATACTCCACCTTGCTCTATTGGTCTCGCCGATGGGCGTAAAACCATGTCCTTTCAAATCGGCTCACTTGCATTAACCGATGCAATAAATCGGCTCACTTAATTGTAATTTATTTTCGATCTCAAAGTTATTAAAGCAAACTAATTGTTTTGCTGTGTTTTTGGATACTCTTTGTATCTTGTAGGACCGTTCTACGAGGATTCTGATTGAAGCCGATGAAGAACGTGATGGGATTTTCTATATTATGGATGTGATGGCTGCTCGTATCAATAAAAAGATGGTTTTTGAAGACTATGTGTTATGGCATCAACGGCTAGGACATCTTTCGTTTTCTTTTGAATTCTGTTTTACCTTTTTCTTTTAATAATCAAACATTATCTGCTTGCTCTAAGTCGTGTGACATTTGTTTTCAAGCAAAGCAGACTCATGAGGTGTTTTTAGATAGCTCTAATAAAATAAAAGAAAGTTTTTCTCTTATTCATTGTGATGTTTGGGGACCTTATAGAGTTTCGTCTACAGTTGGAGCTGTTTACTTTTCAACGATTGTAGATGATTTTTCTAGCGCGGTCTACACGTTTCTTATGCTTGTGAAGTCGGAAGTTGCTACTCTTTTTCGTGACTTTATTGCTTATACTGCATGTCAATTCAACAAAGAAGTCAAGAAAGTTTGAAGCGATAATGGGTATGAGTTTATGTGTCTTTCAGGTTTCTTCAGAAAAAGGGATTGTTCATCAAACTTCTTGTGTAGCTACTCCTCAACAAAATGGTCGTGTCGAGTGTAAACATTATCACATCCTCAACGTCGCTCGTGCTTTACTTTTTCAAGCCAATTTACTAGTTTGCTTTTGGGGAGAAGCTATTCTTACTGCTTGTTATGTCATTAATTGGACACCATCCGCATTACATCAAGGTAAATCACCTTATGAAGTCTTGTATGGAGAGTCTCCTTCATACTCGCTATTATGTGTCTTTGGTTGTGAGTGTTACGTTCACCATGCTTCCCGTGAAAAAGATAAATTTGGACAACGAAGTAGACGTTGTGTCTTTCTTGGCTACCCGATAGGAAAGAAGGGTTGGAAGGTGTTTGACATTGAACGGGACATAATTATTATATCTTGTGATGTAGTCTTTTATGAGATCTTCTTTCCCTTCTCTCCGGATTCGTTAGCGTCACCTCCCTTACCAACTGTGGCTACACTTGAAGATAATGCTCATGCAGAGTCTTTATCACATGTTATTGAAGATGTCCCTACAATTCAAGAGGTCGAGCTTGCTTCTCCTTCTCTTACTCTCGACACTTCTCTTGAGCCTACACCACTAAACTCGGACCCACCTACGCAAAAATTAGTCCCGCCTATGTCTACACCAACACCATCTCTTGTATCACCAAGAAGAAGTACTCCCCATCGCATACTATCTGTCCGTTTACAAGACTGTGTTATGTTTCATAGCACTGCCTCTCAAGACCCCCATCACGTCACCTTCGGCTCTACAAAATCTTCCTCTACGCTCCAAGGTACGTTTTTTTATCATTTGGGGAATTATATCTCTGATGATCGCTTCTCTTCTAGTCACCGAGTTTTTCTCGCCAATTTGGTTGCTTCTACTGAGCCGAGACATTTTAAAGAAGCAGCTTAGTTTGAAGTTTGGCGTACTGCTATGACTAAAGAGATTG
Organism: Iberis pinnata; assembly: GCA_900406425.1. NCBI lineage: Eukaryota > Viridiplantae > Streptophyta > Magnoliopsida > Brassicales > Brassicaceae > Iberis > Iberis pinnata. The sequence goes on from OVBE01000777.1 coordinate 16,538, forward strand.
ATGCATTGGAACTTAATGATACTTGGGAACTTGTTGATTTTCCTTCTCATAAAATATATATTGGGTGTCAATGGGTTTTCAAGATAAAATATAATGCAGATGGTTCCGTTGAGCGATACAAGGAAATATTGGTTGTTCAAGGTAACAATCAAACATAATGAGTAGATTACACTGATACTTTTGCACTTGTTGTCAAGATGACAACAGTTCGTGCTCTTTTGCGCCTTGATGTAGCTCATCAATAGCCAGTTTATCAGATGAATGTACACAATGCTTTTCTTCAAGGTAATCTTGCTGAAGAAGTGTACATGAAACTACCATCGGGTTTTCGACATACTCATCCTACTAAGGTTTTTCGTTTAAAGAAGTCTTTGTATGGTCTCAAACAAGCTCCTAAGTGTTGGTTCCAGAAGCTTTCAGACTCTCTCCTTGCTAACGGTTTTGTGCAATCTTACGATGACTACTCTCTCTTCTTTTTTGTTGTTGATGGGATAGAGCTTCAGGTTTTGATCTATAATAACGATTTACTTATTTGTGGTAATGATGTTGATCGCCTTACTAGTTTCAAAGCATACCTAGGTCAATGTTTTGCTATGAAAGACTTGGGTCATCTTAAATATTTTCTTGGCATTAAGGTGAGTCGCGGTTCATACGAATTTTACCTCACCCAACGAAATATGCCTTGGACATCATTTACTAATTCTGGCTACCTTGGCTCCAAACCCGTTGCAACACCATTGGAACAAAAATCATCATGTTGCACTCGATGATGGTTCTTTGATGGAGGATCCGACACCTTACAGACGGCTCATTGGTCGTTTGATCTACCTTACACACACTCGTCCCAAGCTGAGCTTATGCGTGCATGTTTTCTTACAATTCATGCAAACTCCACGTGAAGGGCGTTGGACGGCTGGTCTTCGTGTTATTCGGTTTCTTAAAGGCTCTCCAGGTCAAGGTATTCTTCTTAGTTCAAGTCTGGATCTCTCATTTTCCATTTATTGTGATTCATATTGGGCATCATGTGTCCTCTCACTCGCCGATCTCTTAGTGCGTTTGTTGTTCCTCTTGGTGGTTCACCCATTTCATCGAAGACCAAGAAGCAACAAACTGTCTCTCACTCTTCTACTGAAGCATAATATAGAGCTATGTCTATTGCCTTACGAGAAATCAAATGGTTACGCAGCTTATTACAGGGATTAGGCGTTCAACAAACGATTCTGACTCACCTCTTCTGCGACAGCAAAGCCGCAATACATATTGCTGCGAATCTTGTTTTTCATGAACGTACTAAGCACATTGAGAACAATTGTCATGCAGTTCGGGATGCAGTTTGTGATAGCATCATTTCTACACAACATGTTCTAACCAATGAACAGCTTGCGGATATTCTCTCTAAATCACTTGGTCGCGAACAGTTTGAAAGCATATTTTCCAAGTTGGGCGTTCGTAATCTCCACGCTCCAACTTGAGGGGGTATTGGGATAAACATATATTTTGTGTTTATCTTATCTAGTTAGATTTTAGGAAGATTTTTTAGACTTTATCTTATTAGATTTCCTTATAATTTTAGATTTTACTTTCAAATATAAATACATGTCTTTGGATCATTAATAAATCAAGTGAATTTTATCAAGAAACTAAAGATTTCTACATCAAATAATATTATACACTTTAACCGTATTACTTTGGCTCATTATTTAACTGTTTTGCATTCTTTTATGTGTACGTAAAGAAAATGTTGTTTGTTTTGTTTTTGAAAAATGCTCTACAATTTTTTTTACCAAAGATATTTTTAACACTTACATTTTTCTTGCCATTGGTAATATATTATTATATATACGTCCCGTCCTACACTTGCGTTTTGTCTTGATTCATAATGTAAATATTTTGAGTTTTGAACCTTTATTTTTCGACTTTACAAACATTACAACATAATAAGTTTTTTATATGGAGATTGAACCCTAGACACAACTTATGTGTCAGTAACCAACCTCTAGAATACTTGTCACTAGACTAAGATGATCTTGGCATTTAAATTTTTGAACTCAAACTAGATGAATGAGATTAGATAATTTAACTTCACTAAAATTTTAATTAAATAAATAAGTATATTATATATTATTAATTAACTTGAAATTTATAGCTTAAAATTTAAAAGACTTCTATTTATATTTACTATTTGAATATAATATAGCGTATTTAAATGGATCATAATTCATTCACTAATTCCATTTTCATATATAGACATACTTTTCAAAATAATATATTTAATCAGTGTTATTTTAATATACAATTAGTAACATAATTATTATAGTTTTTTTTATATTTTTATATTTTTTCCTGTAATATTTCGTAATCATAAACAATATATATATATATATATATATATAATTCATATATAACGTGTGTACTATCATAATATAAAATAATATTTTTTGAAATAAAAAATTTCCGTGTAGACATTATATCTAATATGATATTAAAATTTATGATTTTTAATTTGAAACGAGTTGACAATGGTATTTGTACATTTAATTGTTTTTTGGATAAAAACATTTAAATATCTGATGTAGGATTGTAAGAACTTATGTTTATGATTTGCATGCACTACTTTTTGTTGGGTATAATATCTTGACATTAGAAGTAGTGGAATACAAATAAATAAATAAACACCTGGTTTTGATAAACTACGATGATATATACAATTTCCAATGTCAAAATATGGTTTTTCTTAGTGCTGTTTCCGTTCTCAAGGCATCAAGAATCTCATTGCTACTAGTTTTTATTCCTTGTCTTCTAATGAAACCTTATATTTTGTTTTTTTTTTGTTTTTAATTAAAAAGAAAAACAATTATACGATGTTCATATTCTTAAAAAAAAGGCCGTATATCACTTGTACCCATATTTTTGGACTGATCCTCATCTCTCTTTTCACGAAACTTCCTCAAAAATTTTCATTTTTGCCATTCTTGCAAAGATTTGACCCCACTCTTCTGCACCTTCCTTTTTTCACCACTCTCTAATTAACAATAACATTACCCACATTTTACATTAATATCTATTATATCCTATACTAAATATCAATTGTACATGCACTTCCTTGTATATATATATACTTGAACCCCATCTCTACTGATAAAGCAACATATCCCATTTCTCCATTTTTTTATATTTCACAAACTCATTTTCTTGGCTCAACAAATGGATAACAGCTGTATTGATGACAGTAGTACCACTTCGGAGTCTCTCTCCACCTCTACGCCCTCGGTGATGAAGAAACTCTCTCCTCCTCCTCCTCCTCCTCCGGCGATGCGTCTCTACCGGATGGGAAGCGGCGGAAGCAGCGTCGTGTTGGATTTGGAGAACGGCGTCGAGACTGAGTCACGGAAGCTCCCTTCTTCTAAATACAAAGGCGTTGTTCCTCAGCCTAATGGAAGATGGGGAGCTCAGATTTACGAGAAGCATCAGCGTGTTTGGCTTGGCACTTTCAACGAGGAGCAGGAAGCCGCATCTTCTTACGACATCGCCGCCCGCAGATTCCGCGGCCGTGACGCCGTTACTAATTTCAAATCTACGGTGAATGATCAAAACGACGCCGAATCGGCTTTCCTCATGGCTCATTCTAAGGCCGAGATCGTCGATATGTTGAGGAAACACACTTACGCTGACGAACTTAAGCAGAGCAAACGTAAATTCGTTAACGTTAACGGTAACGGCAAACGTTGTGGGTTTGGGACGACGATGTTGAATTCCCACGAAAACGACGCCGTTCTTAAAGCGCGTGAAGTTCTGTTTGAGAAAGCCTTGACGCCGAGCGACGTCGGTAAGCTGAACCGGTTAGTAATACCGAAACAACACGCGGAGAAGCATTTTCCATTACCGGCTCAGACGACGGAGACGGCGACGACGAAAGGCGTTTTGATTAACTTGGAAGACAGAACGGGGAAAGTGTGGCGGTTGCGTTACTCGTACTGGAACAGCAGTCAAAGTTACGTGTTGACCAAGGGCTGGAGCCGATTCGTCAAGGAGAAGAATCTCAGAGCCGGTGATTTGGTTTGTTTCGAGAGATCGACCGGACCAGACCGGGAATTGTATATTGACTGGAAAACCCGGTCCGGTACGGAGCAAACTCCGGTTCAGACAGTGGTTCGGCTTTTTGGGGTCAACATTAGCGCTAAACCAGAAGACGTCGGAGCAGCGTGCGGTGGAACAAAGAGAAATCGGGATGTTGATTTGATCACGTTAAGGTGTTCGAAGAAGCAGGCGATAATTAACGCCTTGTGACCATTTGTTCTTTTTATTTCTTTTTTTTTTTAAATTGTTTTTTATTTAATATTTCTATTATTAAATTGACAAGTTGTAAATTTGGACAAGACAATGAAAATGATAACTAGAATATTAGTTTTTTTTACTAACTTCTAATTTGAGTTTTTCTTTTCAGCCATGTTGAATATCATTTATTACATATTTTTCAATTGAAATGTTTCTTTTTAACACCTTCATACATAATAATCTCTATAAATATATACTCTATTATTTTTTCATCTTAAATAATTTTAACAAACGTTTTCGAATTACAAAAAAAATAAGCACATAAATGCACTAAAAGTTTAAAAGAATTAAATTTCAAAGGATTTTAACCTCTGAAAACAAAACAAAAAAAGCCTAAAAAAACTAAAAACAAACCAAACAAAAATAAAACTGAAAAGAAATAAGAAACAAAGACAAACAAATAGTTTTTTTTTTTTTTTTTTTTTAAAAAANAGACAAACAAATAGTTGAAAGCTAAAAATGACGATAAGTAAAAAGGCAGCTTAATGTTGAGGAGACTTGGAACTCTGATCGACCAAAGCTAGAGAAAAAAATACCAGGCAAATATCATTAATTGCTGGCATATCCTCCCATAGAGAATCAAATACTATTTCAAAGAAAAACGAACGAAACGGCTCTTTCCTGAGACAAGGCCAAAATTCAAATGATTTTGACCTGTCATAAGCTCGGGCTCTGGCGAGAATGTATGGCAAAGTCTTTGGAACCCTAAAAGAGAAGCCGACCATAGGAAAAATCCCGCACTGATCTTTGAACGTGGGGACAAGGAACGATGCAACGTCAAGCTGAAGACACTAATCCGAAATAAATTAGCAAATGACCAAAAATCGTTAAGAATCCCGATGGTCCAACCAGAAGAAAAAGACATCTCAAATAGCAAAAACCCAAACCCGATATCAAAACAAGAAACTCCAACCAATAAAAACAATTATAATTTTGATGTTATTAATTTATATAGATTTCATTGCAAACACAGTGATAAGAGAATTTACAATATATATAGGTACAAAGTGATAAAAGATAAAAGTAGCAACATCTGAATTATATATCAATTGAAATATAGTAATATATCTATCCATTTTTTTTTTTCTCACATTGATATATTATTGGGGATATCTATCCATTTNCATTTACATATGTTATTGGGGATTTTTTTGGTCAATGAGAAAATATCTTGTAACATCAAACAGAATAAATAAAACAGGTCCGGTTCAAAAACTATTTCAGTTCTGAGACATGAATTAAATAAAGTAATCACATGATGATCCACGTGTATAAATATGAAAACTAGGTTCTATAATTTGTTAAAATTTAACGTTACAATATAAAAGAAAACATAGAAATGTGTTAAGTCTAGCAAACCCCAAGTGCAAGCCCTGAATTTAGTCGTATGTCACGTGTCAATTAAAAGACAAAACGTTTGTATGATACGAAATATATATATTTAATCAAGTGGTTGAGATGGTTACTAGGGGAATAATAACGTCGATCGCTCAAGATCTTTTACGTTTCTTAAACTAAGTTTAAAAAGTGTTTTCGTGTACGAATCTGTTGAAAACTGACCGAAGTAGATAAGAACATGCATGGAATCTAAATTGCGATTTCATTAGAACCATTGATATAATGAATGGAAGTACATCTCGAAGTTAATAATGATTTGTCTTATGCTTTCAGATTCATGCATCTTATTTATCTGTTAACAGAGAAAAGATTCAGTCAGATCTTTATGGCTACATGAACCGTATATATATTGATTTGCATATGATATATTTTAAGTTTACAACCACATATATATGCATTGTTTTCTTATATATAACATTAATCACATTATTTTGGTTTTAAAACTTCTATGGGACAAAGTGAAGATGTTATATCTTAAATGTTGAAATTTCTCAGTAAGAGAACGAAAACACGTACGTAATTGTGTTCATAATAATAGGGGAAAAAACTCTCAAATATATGATTATTAATCCTTCCAAACTAGAGGGTAAAGTAATGAAAAATGCATATCTAAATTTAAGAAAATTGCATCGGATAATACCTAAATATTCTATAATTAAATGTATAATATCTAGCGGTAGTTTAACTCTCTCTTCCATAATATTATTCATTATATGTAATATTGCCTCTTACACTCTCTTGCTCTATATCACTCTCTTTTTTTCACTCTCGGCCACTCGCCAATATTTTTCCTACCATTTTCTTTAATATACAAACTAACTACTTTAGGTATACAGACTACTGCAATATATATAGGTTTAAGGTTTATATTTTGGATTTATGGTTTATATCTTGGGTTTAGGGTTTATATTTTGGGTTTAAAATTTATATTTTTGGTTTATGGTTTATATTTTGGGTTTGGAGTTTATATTTTGGGTTTAGGGTTTAGAGTTTATATTTTGGGTTTAGGGTTTATATTTTGAGTTTAGGGTTTATATTTTGGGTTTAGAGTTTATATTTTGGGTTTAGGGTTTATATTTTGAGTTTAAAGTTTATATTTTGAGTTTTGAGTTTATATTTTGAGTTTTGAGTTTATATTTTGGGTTTAGGTTTATAATTTGGGGTTTTGAGTTTATATTTCGGGTTTTTTAGTTTATATTTTGGGGTTTTGAGTTTATATTTTGGGGGATTGAGTTTATATTTTGGAGTTTTGAGTTTATATTTTGGGGTTTTGGATTTATATTTTGGGGTTTTGAGTTTATATTTTGGGGTTTTGTGTTTAGATTTTGGAGTTTTGGGTTTATATTTTGGGGTTTGGGGTTTAAATTTTGGAGTTTTGAGTTTAGATTTTGGGGTTTGGTTATTATTCACTATTTCATAATATTTGTTTATTTACTATTCCACCAGTGGGAGCATGTGGCGGAACCGTCAGGTCGGTAGCAGGAACATTTGTCCCTGAAAACGCTCCCGCAGCAGGAACTTCATATCGCCCCTCGGGAGCATTTTCTTTTTCTTGGTGATCCCCAGTAGGAACACCATCATTTACTGTCTGACCGTAAGCAGGGACTTCCTCTCTTGGAACTTGTTCCTCAGTTGGAACAATAGCTAAATTTGGCTTCTCCGCCGAGTCAATGATTACCACATCGGGAGTTTGGTGATCCCAGTTGGATCGGCGTCTCCTCTTGGTCACTAGCGGAGTGCATGCATCCTCGCTGCCAGCGGAACCAGATATCTGCACCTGCTTTTGTTTCGAACTTGAAGCATATTGCTCTAGTTCGGTAGCATAGTCAGCTGGAGGCCTTGGACGTCCCATTCTTTTGTTTTTCTTAACAGGACATATGTTAAGTTCCCAGCTAGCTGAAAAAAAACAACTCGTCATTAGAAAACTTATTTTATTCCTTTAAATGAAGAGAAGGCACCTAGGTCACCTCACCTAAATTAATGAACGAGATGCTCTGCTGGATACGCTCGCTGTCGAAATTTTTGATGTCGACAATCCCCGCCTCCTGAATCCTCCCAAAATCCTCAAGAAAGTTCGGCGAAAAAGGATCGGAGTCGAAATGAAGCTCTGCAAATAACAAAACAAAATTCAGGTAGGGTCGCCGGATTTATCAGGTTTCAGCTCGGCTTTTCCTAGGTGGTATTTACCAAAGGTATCTGCCCATTTACTTTTCGGGATCCTTCCTACGTCGCCTACGGACTCCGGGACGATCTTTAGAAAAAAATATTTCTCCTTCCAGTCGTGAATCTCCGTGTCCGATTTGGTGTATAATAGCTTGTACCTAGGCTTAAAATTAATGTACACGAAGCCTGTATTCAGCCTCGTCTTCTTCTGAGTTACAAGGTTGATTGATGACAGATTTTCCAGGAACCTGACGCCAATCTCCACCCCGAACTCATGTCCATAAGCCAGAAGTGCTATCATGTGCCTAACTGAGGGAGCAGTCAGTTGCGAGATGGCAATATTCCGTCTCGCACAGTACGAGATCAGCAACTTCGATAGAGGAAGCCATACGTGACACTTCCTGAAAAAAGATTCGTACAGGCAGAAGTAGCCTTGTGGACAATCCCAAGGTCGTAATGAGGTTTGGGGATCAGACACGAAATCCCATTGAAAAAGGAAGTCACGTGTAAGATCTCGAAGAGTCTGCTATGTGCATTTGGTGGGGAGGAGACCTGTAAGGTTGTAAGCTCGTCATCAGGCTGGATCCAGTTCCCTCGAGAAACTTTTTCTTTAGGGGTAACTTCTATCTCGGCGACATTTAGATCGTCACGAGATGTCGACCGCTCATTAGGGTTTACACGGAAAGAAGACATAGTTTAAAATCAGCGGTAATACCGAGCTGAAAAAATTGTAGAGAGAGAAAGTAGAGAGAAGGGAGAGCGTTTGTACCTGAAAAGAAAATTCAGGAAAATGTGAAGTGTAGGAATGAAGATGCGAAGGGGTATTTATACCCCTGGAAGACGGCAATTACCGAAAAAAACATTATTGCGCGTGGGAATCTGGGAAAGGTGCGACAGCTTCAGATTTCCCCTACAAAAATGATTCGTAAAAGGCTATGGATGCATTAAATGCACTTCAGCCGAAATAGAATTTTATCTTGGAAGCTCAATCGACGACTTGTTGCGCCATCGCCGACCTGGGGGGACTAACTGTTGATACCGGGTTTAGCACCCAGCCAAAAGCCCATTCCAGCTGAAGACCCAGGTGGGCGACAACCTGGAAAGCCTGAGACGACCTAGAAGGCCTGAAGCGAACTGGGCCGGTCTGACGAGTTGGACCTTCCTGCTGGAAGCCCATTAGGTCAAAATATGTAATTATGGTTTTAAACATGTATTCTTAGTATAAATACCCATGTAATGACTCTTCTAAAGATATAAGAAATTCTTCTTAAGATCATCTTAGTCTTTTTAGCCACAAAATCAAAGATTTAATCTACTTGTTAAGTTTTGATTCAATATATATATATAGTCGTGATCGTCTACTTCTTAATTATGGTTTACGGCTTCTCTTTTCTCTAAGATAGATGAAGTCGTGGGTTTTTAAAGATTTTATCTGAGCCTTGTGTAGGACAAAAAGAAGATCTAGGAAGAGATTCTTGTACTGAGTTTTGTGAAGAATGGTGGCTGTTGTGCAATCTGCTTGGATGATATATATTCTGGTATTCTTGTTGGATCTTGATATATAGACTTTTACATCTGTATAGGTTTCATTTATATTTTATTGGTTAAAAACTTTAGCATTTTTTACCATTATTTTATGCTTGATGGTTTTGACATTTTTGTTACTATAGGATGATGATGAGGTCTTCGGAGATGGAGTGATTGACAGTGGTTTTGTCAGATCCTGACGTCAAGTAGCTAGGCCAGTCCAGAAATAAAGTGGTACTAGTTCTAGTTCTAGTTCCATTTCTGTTCGTCCTCCTATGAGGCTAATACACAACAGGAAGACGTGCAAAGATTGCAATGAAGCACAAAGCTACTAACAATGCAACGTAAGTAGCTGCAACCGCAAAGTACGAATGGTCCTCTCTTTAAACAAGAAAAACATATGTAATCATGAATGTGTTTTTTTATTGGTCGAAATCATTATTGTGTTTCAGTTGTTTAAACCATAATAATAAAAACATTAGTAACAACTGTACACACACATCTCACTCCTTGATGATTTATACTAATCCACAGTGTCTCACTTCCTTCCAAATGGGCCTCGTGTTTTGCAGCTACTTGATTGCCCTTTTTACATGTTGTGTTTGTTTTCTTCACTTGTTTATCCTTAGCCTCATATGAGGATGATACAGAACTGAATCTAGAAGTAGAAACTAGAACCAGAACCACTATATTTCTAGATTGGCCTAGCTTCTTGACGCCACGATCTGACAACCATTGTCACCACATCCTGCTAGAGGACTATATACATGGCAGCATGAGAAGAGTTGTAGATTTAATATAAAAAGAGATTGTGAGTCTGTTTGTTACAAGTTGTTTATGAGACTTGAGATGAGATTAGTAATCAATTGTAACACTTGTTTCAGATTTTAATAAAACGTATCCAAAGGATTCCCATTTTAAGTCTTAAAATCACTATGCATAATCACCACTGTGCAATTTGTTCGTCCTAAAAACTCCATGTATCGGCAACAGAGGACCTAAACCACTATGCATGCATAGTCTCTCTCTCTCTCTCTCTCTCAGAAAAATTCCCTATGCAATGTGTTCGTTTATGAATGATATTTACACGTTTTGATCTCTGCTTCCATAGCCATTACGAGTAAAAGAATCTGTACTGTACTCTTGACTACTAAAAGCCATTCTTCTAAACAATTCTATTTCCGCAGACTGCTGAGCTGAGTTGATGATCTCGCTTTCCCCAACTCTCATCCCGTTTGTGAGGTCTTCCTTCGCTAGACTGTCGAAAGCTCTCACAACCTGTCAATAAAAAAACTTAATTAAGAGCTTGTTTATTATATGAGTATTGATCTTGAATGATGAAAGAAAATATATGTACTTGACTCATCCGAGGTCTCTTTGCAGCTGAATGTCGAATACAAGCTGCAGCCGCTTCTATCATTCTAAACATTTCAGCTTCAACATAGTTTCCTCCCAGCTTCGGATCTGCCAACTCCTTTAAATCTTCATTTTCAATGGCATGGCTTAGCAAAGGACGAGCCTGAAACATTCAATACAAACATCGGATTCAAGAAAAAGTTTCATTCTCAAAAAGTTTATTTGTGCCTCCTACCCATTCAACAAGGCCCTCATCTCCTAGAGGTTGGGATGTATCCACAGGCTTGCGTCCCGTGATTAACTCCAGCAGAACAACCCCAAAGGAAAACACGTCAGATTTCTCAGTTAATTTGCCACTTGATGCATATTCAGGAGCCAAGTAGCTGAAACAATATGTGTTACAATCAAGAGTTAGCTTTGAAATGTAAATGCCATATGGGACCTTAACCAGCACCTACCCAAATGTTCCCATAACACGAGTTGTTATATGTGTGTTACAATCAAGAGCTAGCTTTGCAAGGCCAAAGTCAGCAACCTACAGAATCAAAGATTAAACCCATGATCTCAATTACTCAGGAGCTTTGCAATTCAGAAGAGCAGATGAAATGTATACCAGCGCCTGAAAGTTATTCTCTAATAGAATGTTAGATGATTTGATGTCCCTATGTATGATACGAGGATGACCTGTCCAAGTACACCATTAAGATCATTCAAATAAATACAGTAACATCGGAGAGAAAGAGCGACAGCAACCTACAATCTTCATGGAGATAAGCTAGTCCACGAGCCGCACCAGCAGCAATTTTAACACGTGTTTTCCAGTCCAGACCCGGAGTTCCTGAGGCTAAAGACCATAGAAAGATAGTATAACTAACAGTGGTTTGTTGTGTTTATGATTTATGTACCTTGAAATCTCGCTTACAATGAAGGTGGAAGTAAAGGTTGTTGTTCGGGACATAATTGTAAATAAGCAATCTCCGGTTCTCGGAAATGCAGTATCCAACCAAAGAAAGCAAATTACGGTGATGTACTCTGCTTATGGTTTCAACCTCGGCTTTGAACTCTCGGTCACCTTGTCCTCCACCTATTTTTAATTGTTTCACAGCCACTACTCTTCCATCTGGTAAAACCCCTTTATAAACACGACCAAACCCACCTTCACCTAATACATTTTCATCTGAGAATCCATTTGTTGCTTTAACAAGTTCTTCATGTGAAAACAGTTCCTTTGATTGGCCAAAGCCACCAGCCTCTGCCTGTGGAAAAAATGTTCGACTGCTAGAACGATGAGGTGCAGATGAATTTGTTTTCAAAAGTGTTTGGTCTGGACAAAAGAAGATATGGAAATCAAAATCAAGAAATGCTGATAAACGAATATACATAGCAATATATAGGCATAATGTAAGAAAGGCAAAGAGTAGCTTCCAAGTTTCAACAAAACTAGATGAGATTAAGGTTAAATGTAAAATTATACCTGATCTTGGGGAGTACATGGGTGATGGCATAACATAGCCACCTCCAATGGCGGAGAGCCTCTTTTTTCGTCTCTTCAAGCACCAGGCAATAAGAGTAAGCAGCACAAGGGCCACTCCAATACTTATACCCACTACAGCCGATGTTCCAAGACCCGAATCGCTTGAATGATCTGTGGTAATAGGAGTAGGGTTGTTTTGAGATAGATTATCTGAACCTGGAATAGGTTTTTGAGGAGAAGGCGGTGATGCAGCTATGGGTGGTGAGGGCAATCTCGGTGATGAAGAAGAATTTGAAGGAGAAGGCGCTGTAATTGGTTTTAGAGATGGTGGAGGAGGTGGAGAAAGCACATGAATTTCTGAATCCGGAGGAGGAGGAGGTCGTTCAGGACGCTTTGAATCCTGTGGTGGTGACGGAGGAGGATGTTCTGAATATCTTGAGGGAGGAGGCGAGTGAGCAGGACGTTCTGAGGCTGGTGGGGAGGGCAAAGGACGTGGTGGTGGGTGAAATGAAGGTGGAGGAAGTGGATTCCTTGGTGGGTCAGGTGCAGGCGTTGAAGGAGGAACTGATGGTCTTGAAGGAGGTTGGGGTGGTGAATTGGCGGGCTGCTCAGGTGGTGGAGGTGGAGAGGGAGTGGTCTCAGGTGGTGGTGGTGGTGGTAGGTCGGGTGTTGTAGGAGTGGGAGGAGGAGCTCCTCCACTTGGTGGAGGTGGTGAGGGAGAAGGTTGTGGAGGTGGCGATGATAATGGAGGAGATTGAGCTGGAGGGTTTGGGATATCCGGTGAATTACCATCAGTCGTTGGAGAAATGGCAGCATCCGTTGGTGGAGGCGGTGACAACTCCACCGTAGGAGACTGTATCGGTGATGCCATCTAAATCACAAGACCACATTCTAACATTTTCACCAAACTTCACCAACTACAAACCACTTTTTTCTATTCCTTAAATTGAACCCTAAATTTTACTCCAGCAGAGAGTAAAACCCAGATCGAAATTCCAGAAAATGGAGATTACCTGATTAGATGACAAATGTAAACAGCTTCAGATCTGTCTAAAAACTTTTCAAACAACAAAAGTCTCTGCTAGTCAAAACTCAGCTCTACAATTAGCCATTAAAAAATGTAGCTAATGGACAAGTAAGTAAACACTCTCTGTCTCTCTCTAAACCTCAGTGAGAATGCGCTTCCGCAGCTTAAACAAATATTGGTTCATGAAGCTTTAAACTTGTCAAAAACGTTTCTGTAAAAGAAAAAAACAAAAATAGCATTTGCATCACACATGCGATGGGAAAATAAGAAAAAGACTTACGGAAATTAATATAATATTTTTCCATAGAGAAAAAGAGTAACGTCAAAATAAATCAATAGTATTTTATTTATTTCTCACTTAAAAAAGGAAGGAAAACAACCCACATTAAGATATGACTGACAATTAATGGAAGCTACTTTATATTAGTTATTAAACAAGAAATATAAAATTAACTTCAAAACTATATTATAAAATTAACTATAGTTTAGTTTTGTAAAATTCAGATTAACCTAAACATTGTTTTTTTTGTTTTGTTCTTTTGAGTGAAATATTGTTGGAATTATGCCGAAAGAATAACATAAATAATATATAAAAGATTATTGTATATATGGAAAAATATAATTAAATGCATTGAGATACAAAAAAAATATATACTAAAGCTAAAATGATGATGCAAGTGAAAGAAATAAAGCTCCATATGTTGGGTTGGGGCAAATAATTTACAATTTGCATATAAGGTACATGTACGATTGGTCTTAAAAATTGAGTAAAAATCTAGAGAAAAAAAATAGTCCACTCATTGTGGAAAGAACACAGAACTTTGGGACCATTGTCAACATCACTACTTCAGCTACATACCCGATTATAAATAAAAAGATGAGAAACAAGTAAGGTGGAGCCCAATTGCTGATAGTGTATGACTTTATGTTCTTTGTATTTTATTCTTTTCTGTCACCAATTGGCACACCACTATGTATGTCACTCTTCTTCATAATAACTTGGTGGTTGGTTGGGACTTGTGAGCAAGTCCAATGATTAAGCTTTTAGATTCCACAAATCGGACCAGCCGATTCAACATATGTTATTTAATCTAACTAATAAAACCAGTAAACAAATAACCAAAAAAAAAAACTTAATTTGGTTACTCTTATGGGAAAAACGTAATTATTTATATACCTTTTTCAATTTATTAATAAAAACATAAAATTTATAAAACGTTCTATATAGTCAGCAGTCTAAACAAAAAGAAATATTCACCCAAAAGAACTAAAGTACAGAATTCACCCAACTTTAAGTCACTTTTGGAGTAACGTGGTAAAAACTTCGAATTAAGATTTCAATAAGAAACTTTGGTCCACTTTTCTCAGCAACATCTTAGTTCAGATTCATGCTTACCAGAATGTCTAAAAGTTTTTTACTACTTCACCAAGAACCAAAAGGGAAGTTCTAAAGCAGGACTTTTTGTGTTTGTTGAACATTAAAATTTAAAATTTCACCACAGCTTGTACCTTTTGGTTCAAGAGAAGCCTGCTTAGTTTCATAGTTACTCTGCATATTCTACTCTGGATAGTTGAAGGAGACCGAAGGTAACATGATCTCTAACTCTGTCTATTTTTCAACTGACATTTTCTCCTCGCATTGATCTCAGAGGCCCAGCTTTTTCCGATTTCGGTTTGAAACTTGCCTGCATTTGAAATTCAAGCAAATGTATTTGATGAAATCAGATGATTTCACTATCTGTTTAAAGCTCTAAAGCGAAAAGAAAGGATAGGAAGGGTACTCTACCTGCTGTTGATATGAAAAACTCGTCGAGTACTTTCCCATGTTCTGCCATGATGTTCAAACGTCAAATGAGAGTTACTGGGATAGAATAGGAACTTAACAAGCCAAATGAATAGAAAGATTAGGATCGAGACTTACCGGTTTCATATTCTAGTGCCTGGAGGATCATCTCAATCTAAAATCGTAATAGATACAAGAGTCAGTGTAACCCAAATGCATACATATATTGTATAAGTTGCGACTATTAATAGCCAACAAGAGTTAAAACCACCTATGGTTGAAAACTCACAACCCATAATTACCTTGTCAAAGTCTTTTACAAGATTTGCCTCTAAAGAGGCATTGTTCTCATACTCCAGCCAAAGTTCTGTGATCTCCTCCGCTGCACATTGACATTTAACTTATGAATTAGTGTTTTGGAAACCACAAGAGCAAAAGCGTATATACCTCTCAGGCCTCCACCCAGGACTTTGCACATCTCACTTAAAGCCGCTTTCTCCCTCCTACTCTTTTCTGCCTTAGGCACACCATCAGATGGGGTGATATCTCCAACAATAGCTGTTCAGAATCCAGTAAGCAGTGAGGCTTTGTCGATTCATAGGATTTAAGTTGCAGAAGAAGAGCATGAATAAATTGAGAGAAAGAAATCAGTGTAACCAGCTCGTAATACATGTTTAGTTCTGTCCCCATAGAAATGACAATTGCACAAAATACAAATAAATCCAAGTACATCTGGTGCACATCCTATCCTACTCCGGCATCTAAAACCTTACAAGTTTGTAAGTTGTAACCAACTTGTATTTTAATGGGAGAGGCTTAACTAACTAGGATCAGATCTCATAATGTCAAAGAAGAAGAATAAGTTGAACCTTACTCTGGAAAACAAGGATCAAATGCGTATTTACCTTCTGCGATGTCATGCACAATTGCCATTTTTATGCACCTGTTTGATGCCAAGAAAAAGAACGGGGAATCACACAACAAGAAATAACCAGAAAACAGGCGAACTTATTTTCTATAGTTGCACAAGCCAAGCATTAAAATCAGCTGTTCATAGATGTTCTTCCCAGCTTATCCTTCATTAAATTTTCTGAACGTGTCTGATTCGAATGACAACATTTTTAAGCATACCCAAATATGGCTGCAAACAAATCAATTAAGACTATAAAGGGGTTAAAGAGAGCAGCGTCTGACAAGTTGCTGATCACATTTTTGACAAAAAAGAGCACAGAATTTGACATTTTTCTAACTCTTGACTTCAATAATTTCACAAGACTTGCTTCTTCCATTTTCCAGTTAACTGGTGGAACATTTTCACTACACCATGAGTTCCAAGAAATGGTATTTCTCTAGTAGATTAAGTCCACAATTACTCCAAGTCAATAACAAAGCCCATCAACTGGTCTCAGAGACCTCTAAGGTTGTTTACTACAAACTTAGAGAATCATATGTTTACAGAAGAATTTCCGGAATGGTTCGTAGATTTAATCTACAATAGCATTTCTCTGTCATCTCAAAAAGCTCAAACACTTAGACGAACACTAACCTGTCTCTGTCCACTCCAGTAAGATCATCAGCTATCAATGCCATTAGAGCCATACGGTACATGTGATCAGCAATTGATTCAGGTCCATTAATCTCCTGGTTTATCCACCCTTTTCTCTTAGTTGTCTACATAAGAGGGCATCAAAAAGAACTCACTTATACACGACTCCAGTTTTAAAATTGAGAGACATTTAGAGAAAAAAGAAAGAGCCGATAACGCAATTATATCTCACTCAATACATGCAGCAAGCCAACAAAGCAAAAAAAAAAAAAAAAAAAAAAGCGCCCCAAGGAGGACTATGAAAACTGAGGATCGTATTTCCGATTTTGGAATTGATGTAATCTATATGCTTCAACATATACCTTGAGCCGATGGCACAACGTTAAGAAATCGATCGAAGATGAAACAGAAGAGGCCGAAGAAACATGATTGTTTGGTTCCATAGAGCTAACCCCGTCGGAAACAGATTTCTGGCAACGGACCGCCACGATCGCCGAACTCGGGGTGGAGTTTCCGAGGAAGAGAAATTTCCTAGAGGAGCAATGAAGCGAAGCGAATGTTGATGGATGGGTAAAACGCCGGTTCAGAGGCAGAGAGATACGTGAAGCTCGACCAATAACCTCCATAGATGATAGATTTATACAAAAAGGAAGGATGCTTGCTTTCTCAGTGTTTATGGCGTTTCCTTTTGAGTAGAGACGAGACGACGAGGAGATGCTAATTTTGATCTGCGTCGGGTCGGGTTTTGATGTCGGAGCCTCGTTATAGAGAAAAAGAAGCATGAAAAATTATTTACAAAACCAGGTCGTACCGTCGGGTTGGATTTTGTTCGGTTTTGTTCAACCAATAGAATTGCAATCGAATTCGTTATCTCTAGAGAGACAGACGGAGAAGGCGAGCTCTCGCAGTGGAAGAGGTTGATTTCTTCTTCTTCGCCTCCATGAATCTCCTCAAAACGATTCATTACCAGTCCACCATTACTCAATTTCACCTTTTTCCCGCTGAACACTCCTTCGCTTCTTCATCTTCTCTGCAACTATCTCTACAACGACCCAGAATCTCTCTCGCTTCTATCTCTAGTCGAAGCTGCTTCTCACTCTGGACCGTCTCAAGGACCAGGGCTTCGATTTCAGGTAATCTAGAGGATGAGAAGAAAGAAGAGGCTGAGAGAAATTATGTCTTGGCGGAGGAGAGTGATGAAGTGGTTTACCAAAAGACGCTGAGGCTAGTTGAGTGCGCCATGTTCGCTGCCGTCACTGGACTTGTTTACTTCCTCAGCAATTCTCTCGCCATTGAGGTTTTCTTTTACCCATTTCGATTTTAAAGACAGTTTTTATGATGTTAACTTAAAGCCTTAAACTCAAGAGGTTTAAGCTCATATCAAATGTTCACTTTGAAACCAAAGGATGTACGCATCCTCCTTTTATGTGTTTTTGATCGTTAGTTTGATAAATATTTCATAGAAGTAACCAGTCTGAGATTACACTTTGAACGCAGAACTACTTTGGGTGTTTCTTCTCGCTGCCAATAGTGATATCTTCGATAAGATGGAATATTGCAGGTGGCAGGAAGACAATGGTTTGTAAAGAACATTCTTTTGTCACATGAATAAAATTTCAAGAATTTTAAGTCTTTGTGGTTGTTTGTTTGTCAGGTTGCTACGGTTGTGCTGTTGTTCATATTATCAGGTCCGGTCAAAGCTTTAACTTACTTTGTAAGCCTTCTCTTAGCTACTTTTTCTTATGATGCTTCAACATGCTACTTATTCTTATTTCTTTGTTATTTTTACTTCCACAAAGCTTAACTTGTGGGGATTTCTCATGTAGCTTACTCATGGTCTTGTGGGACTTGCAATGGGATCATTGTGGAGGTATCTGACTTCCATTCACCTGTAACTAATATACACCTTAGTCTTTACCTCTTATGATTTGCGGTCTATTCATCAAGAAAATGAATGAAGTTTGGGAGTAGATTACTCAAGCTTAACACTATCACCTCTGTTTATGTTTCATACTTTTCTTCTGTTATCAGGCTAGGGGCAAATTGGCGTCTCTCTATTTTCTTGTGCACATTGGTGAATTTTCTATATCCTGCAACTACACAGCATTTCCCTGATTCACCTTGTTTTAATTGTGTTGCTGTGTTTCCTACCACACAGGTCCGAGCATTGGGTCTCATAGGCTATGTTCTGACATCATCCTTCTTAATAAGAGAAAACATTCTCGCTGTGGTAAGCCTATTTCCATCGCAATCCTCTTCACTCGACCCTGAAAGCTCTTTTATGAATAGAAACTGCTGCTGCATTGTTCTTGCAGATCACAATTAACATACATGCCTCTCTCTCTTATGTTTTCACCGCCATGGGTCTGAACATAATGCCTTCAATGAGCCTCATTTATATGATATTTGGGACAGTGGTATGCAATCTCATTATCCAGCTTTTCTCCGTTTGTCTGGACAATTCAGATTACTAAGCTGAAAAACCTTTCGTTTAATTCTCAACAGCTTTTGCTAAACAGTGGATTCTTTGTGTTGTTGCTACATCTTCTATACTCTGTCTTCCTCACAAGACTTGGAATGAAATCTTCGTTACGATTACCTGCTTGGTTAGACAAAGCTATATGATGGGAATCAGGGATCTATGTTCAGCTCCTATATTTTGCAGCTCCATTGGAGAATTCAAACATGGTTAGAGCAATTCTGGTTTGTCAAATGTATACAACTTCTATGATGAGAAACCAATATCATCCAATATTCCAATGTAAAATCATGTAATTGCACTATATTGTTCTCTTAGTCTAATAAGATCATAGATCAATTTGAGAATTAAAAGAGTAAAATGACTGCTAAGCTATAAAAAAGAAACTGGACTTTATTGAATAAAATTAATCGGAAATGTCTTCTAAAGACTAATTTAGGGAAAGAAAATTGGTGTCATCGTCCACGTAAAGAAACCATGGAAGCTCACAAAACGCCTCCAGTAAGAAAAATTCAAAAAGAAAAACAAAAGATCCATAATGGTTAGTTATTGCCGCTTGTTAATGTAGCTCCTGATCACCACAACGCCTATGCTGCAAAAAGCCAAAGTTAATATGAGAGGGAGACTCTGAGATTCCGCTTTGGACAAGTAAAAGCTTCTGCTTGATCTGCCTCTGCTACTGCTATTGCTTTTGTTGCTTCCTGTTCTAGCTAAGCGTGACTTTTCTACTGAATTCTCCCTCATCAGATTGCACAAATTATCCACCTGATGCATCACTTGACGCTGTCCACGTACAATGGTTGATATCTGGTTGCACCAGTAACAGCAAAATCAAAGCAATGTAATCAAATCCAAATTTATAAATTGGTTACTTACCTCTTCCATTAATGGTGAATCCTTGGCTAATTGGGAGAATGATGATGAATGGGGCATGATGGAATTTGTCAAGCAACCATTGTCAAGACCTGAAATGAAATATGAAGTAGGAGCTGATCCATTACAGACTTCTGTTTGGAGTGCCATACTCTGCTGTGTTGGAGAATTCTTGTTACAACTAAGCTTTGAATTTAGCTCTTCGATCCGACTTGTGAACTCATCCATTCTCTCATTGAGAGACGATATTTGTTCTGAAAGCTGAGTCATAAACCCCTAAAAACAGATGAAAAACCAGAAGTCAAAACTAAGTCTTGGAATATCCCAAGAGGAACTGAAAAGAAGAAATTTAAACCTCGTTTGCTGGTGTATCATGATTTCTTTCTTCGTATCTCCTATCGCTTGAGGAATATACAGCAAGCCTTGACAGGTTCTTATCTCTTTGAGTTGAATATGAGTGTGACAGGCCTCTGTGTATCATAAATGGCATAACTACTTAAAAGGACACATGTATTGGAAGTAACAAAGCTTTTTCGCATACACTCCTCAAAAGAAGTGTACCTTCTGAGGTTCTTGTTTCTCATGGCTAATATATCTGCAGAAGCTTGTAAGAGTCCTTCCTTGGGGCTTGAACTACTAGACACTAAATCCTCATCCAAGCTAAGCTTGTTCTTCAAATCATCTGGCAGGGCCTGTAATAAACAAGACTTTTAATTTTGACACAAACATAATGCAATGAAAACAAAATTCATAAACCCCAACAGAACATCATACCATTTCATCAATTAGTTTTTCCAGTTGGATTTGTTCAATATAAGTACGTGGAATGAACGATCCTTCCAAACCGAGCTTCTCTGCAGTGCTCTGTACAAGTTGCCGATCTTTACCTTGTACCTGATTATAACAAAATCAGATTTGGATAAACAAATTTTATAGGAGTTGGGAACAAACCAGGTGATCACACTACACACATTTTCTTTCACAGTTATTACGATACTATCAATTTTCACAGAAATGCTGGTTGTGAATGAGTTAAGATTAACAGACCTGCATGTAGTGACGATTCAGTTGCTCAAGCCAATCAATTTTCACAAACACTTTATCAGTAGCAAACACATGACTGTTCCTTTTAAGTATAGTTGCTATGGTGTATCCCAATGCCATAAGCCCACCAAGTAGGCGAACGCTCACTTCAAATGTAATTCTTGGGGATATGACAAAAGGAGAATCCGTAACCCACTCCTAGATATCAAATCATGAACCGTATTTATTCACCACATCATAATCAGAAGATTGTCAGCTTTTTAGAAAACGAAAAGTCATCTTTATGAAAACATGCAAAGAAAGTCTGAGAGGCCAAACCTCAAACATGAGGCTGTACTTTCCATCTTTGTTCCTCATCCTCAAATATGATTGACACGACTCTGGATCTTCACCTGGAGGAAGAAGATATATATCATAGGTCTCCTCCTTAGTCTCTGTATGTCCTTCGGAAAGAACCGCCTTAATATGATCAATGGGTACATCCTTTCTTGACTACAACAAAGTAACAACGAATTTAAACAGCTGAAAACTGAGCTTACAGAGCATTAATTATTATAAGATGAAGATAAAAATCAGGTCATTTTCAAACCTTTAAGATGTATGTTGGGCTCTGAAAACCAGTGAAGGGGTTGAACTTATTGATAATTTTGATTTGAGCAGTCTGGAGATCTGGCTCTATGAAAGCTTTGTACATCGGGTATACCTGTATATACAGTGAAGTTGTTACTTAAAACAATCAGCAGCTAATTTACTAAGCCAATAACATATAGGAAGCAAGAGGATACAAAAAATGAGGACAAACTGTTTCAGATATCTGATGGATTATCTCCTCTGGCTCTTGCCCTGCACGTTGTATATCACGAAGAACCCGTTTAACAAGATCAAAGTGAACACCACCAGTAACAGACACACGAAGATCCAATAAAGGTCGCAATTTTTCACTTAAAGCATAGATTCCTTCAATAATCACAATCCGAGAAGCTGGGACATCAAGGGTCCTAGGCAATAAAAACAAAGTCATTAGTGGAAGAACCAAAGAAAACATCATATGGTTAACCATGCTGATGGGAATGTAATATCGAACTTCTGTGACAATGGACACCAAATGGTTGCTTGTGTAGATAAAGACCCAACTGATGATTTAATAAGCAAATGGAAACCGTGCAACCGAGTCGTTGGTGTTACCTGTATCCAACACGAGAGCTGGACTTAAAATCATAAATAGGAACCTCAACCTGCTTTCCTTCCTTTAAATCTTCAAGATTCTTGAGCAATGTGTCATAGTCAGTTAACCGTGGATCTATAATTTCAACAACAAATGTTATAATCCGTTGTTAATGAGACTTTGATGAAACAAAACTTTCAAGATGAACTTCTTACCGTCAAAGTTTCCATCAACAATTCGACTGGCATCATTATAATTGTCCATAGATATGACACCAACACTTGGCAGAAAATTCAGTATCTTCTCGGTAAATACAGTCTTTCCAGCACCAGAAGGTCCAGCGATTCCAACCAATACAATCCCTTCATTCTTCTGAGATAGCAATTGGCACGCTCGGATAACCGCAAAGAAGCCCTTTTCAAAAGACAAACGATCTTCAATTGGAAGTATTTCGTATCGAACCGAGTCTCTTCTCTTAATCAATTGGACTTGATCCTTCAAAAGACCATGTCGCTTCTGATGAAACTCGATCCCATTGATGTCTTGACCCATCTTAGCCTGCAAAGGAACATACTTTCATTGAGAATTTCAACATTAATGATTGCAACATGGAAACTAAGCTAAACAGAGCTAAAAACCCATCAGAAGACTGAATTGTACGGAACATTTTGAAGTAATAGTCACATTTTCACTTAAAACGCATCAAACGAGTCTAATCGCAATAACAACATTCATGAAGCGAACTGAAGACATACAAGCAAATGCTAGACTATAATCCAGAAAGCCATAGAGAAGAAATAGGGATCAGTAGACGTGTAACAAAACAAGGAAGAAAGGAGATTGGCGAGAAGGGACGAACAGAAAGAAAATCGGGAAAGTGGAAGGCGATTCGTTGGAGTATGTGTGGCAGTGACAAAGTAAATCGGGGGAAGAGGAGTCTCAATTCAATTTAACGGAAAAGATGGGAGGATTTTTCTGAGGGCTTCTTTTTCGGGGTGAGCGATTTCTAGAGAATCTGGCAAAAGATCTCGTTTGAGAGAATGAATGTGAGAGCCAATTTAATACCTTTTCATTGCCTCTTTCTCTTTTTCTTTTTTCTTTTTTTTTTCCGTTCTAACTTTTTGTTTTCTTAACTTTTTTAGATAAATCTTTTAAAATACACCTATCACTTGTTAAAATATACACACATCTTTTTTCTTATTTAATATATATATATTTATATATTTGTGAACTATTATATTAAAATTTCCCAAAAGAATTTTACACGGTGAAACACGATCTTCCATAATTTATATATGAAACAAAAACTGCAAAGATCGAGTTAAAACGAAAGGCTCTATCAGAAATACCTAGTCCAAAAACTGCTACATAAGTTTATATAAGAAAAGACATATCTAAACAGATTTCGCTTCGAATCTTAGATAAATTTTAAGGAGAAAGTTAGAAATTATCTCAAATATTCATCTAAAAAGATTATAGTACAAAAAAAAAAAAAAAAAAAAAACCAAAAAGCNTCAAACCACAAAATCACATCAATATAGAGAAACAAACATAGATTGAATAACAAGAATAAACAAAGGAAATCGACCAGATCCTATGTTAAATTGAAACTAGCAACGACCAAAAATAGGGCTATGAACCACTACTCTATATAGAGAAACTCAAAATCGTACATCATTGGTGGAGACATACCGAAAATCTAGATATGAGTGATGTCGAGCTGAATCAGCGGAACAAAACCGAAAAAATTGTAGTTAAGTATAAAATAGATTTCAGAGTACGTATCGACGTGATAAAAAAGGATCCCACTGCCACAAATAAAAAGGCATCCATGAAAAAAAAAACAACACAGTTGATATAAAGTCCAACGTCTTTTACCGCAATAGCGAAGACAAGGTAAACCTTGCCGCACCACTACATAGCCCGAGATAGCCAAATTGTCACCAAGCCCCCAATCAAGCCAAGAAAAAACTAGATGAAAGACCCAAGGACTCGGAGCCAGGGTTGAAGAGCCGCTGACTGTCAGGTCCATTCAAATTGATGAATGTAGCAGAAAGACTAGTGAGTGTTTTTTTTCTCTTACACCGATCTTATTTTCAAATTAGGAGAATCAAATAAATCTATATATTTTAGATATCTAAAAAATATGAATAAAATATGAAATAAACATGTTCCTTTCGTTAAGTTAATCTAATTAAAACAAAGGACAAATAATCTATTGGTTATCATATTTGTTGTCTTGTTATCACAGTAAAAACTTGACTTGGCCACTTGCATATTGAATTTATTTTCCGTATTGATAGAGTTTAAATTATTGAATTATTCGGTTGTGATTTAGAGATTAACAAGACAAATAAAATCATCTATCTATATTTTGTATAGTTTTTACAAACCCATGTCCTTAATTATGTTCTTAAAGAAACATTTAAATGTCGAAACAAGATAATATCTATGTGAAATCACCATCTTCAAAACACATCCATTCTAAAGTTTCATTTCTAATGTATTTGTAAAACATGTTCGGACACATTGAGTACATCCTATACATATATCGTCATCAATAAAATTTGAATAAGTAATGGAATTTATCGTTAATAATATAATTACGAAGTGTATTTTTTGAATGGAATTTTCTTTTATGTAGGTTGGGCACCGAATGACAAATAATATATAGCTTGAATTTGTAGTTTTGTACTCATTACCAGACTGTGTTAGTGGTACTTATCATTATTCCTCAAAATAGAAACTTTTTCGCCGAAAAAGAAACAAAAAAAGATCATTTTATATGAAATTGGTCAAACGATGATCATACACTTTCTCATATTAAATATCACGATAATTGATTATTTTTTCTAATAGAATCTCCCTAGTTGTGACTTATGCTCATCACCCACTTATATAATTTTGCAGTGTTGGTGGTAACAAGCTGGAGAAACTGATAGACGAGATCAAGAGTTATACAAACGAAAATAATTATAGAATTTTCTGAAAGAAAAATTTTGTGTAAACTAGCTAGGCGGGAGACAAGAAGTTAAACAGTATAATTCTAGTCTATATTGAAATCACCAGAATGTAATATAATTGTTTGTAGGTTTGAATTATCAATATTAGAATTATATTGTTATATCATCTAACAAATGTTGTTGCAAAAGCTTTTAACATTCAATATATAATATAGTTTCGTATATTTAAAACATCAAAGTGAGACAATTGAACGAGAATATTATAGCATAGTTTTCAAAGACTTTTGCGTCTCTAATTTGTTGAATATATTCAATAAAATATTCGGGTATTACTTTTTCAAGTAAGCATAGTCGTTTTACAATATATGTTTGTATATGAAAACGAAAAATCTACTCTTATGTTTGTAAATTAGATTTTTTTTTTTTTTCAATGAGGATGCTATTCAGGTACGTGACATACATCAAGCTATAAAAATATATCACCAGTAAAACTTTAGTCAAATTTAAGTGATAGATTTTATCGTTTTTGGAAAAACATAGAGTTTTAGTGGTTTAAGAATGGCATAAAACAAGACTATAGTTTGTAGTCTCCTTTTTTAAAGGATGATGCCTTTTCTGTAGAATCTCTTCGCCATTTTGGTATTAACGTATGGCGAAGGGTCAGATACTTGCTTACACACTTAACAGTACCACATTAAATATGACTGATATTTCGTCCAACATTTATTATTCATATCAGCTCATATGGCCAAAGATCCTCCCGATTAAATACTTAAGAATCAATAGAATTTATGGGCTTTCGAATCAAATATAGTTGAATAATCAATTTAGTACTACTTCACCATTTTTTCCAAGTATTTTACTTGAACTAATATTTTGTTGTGCAAAGTTTGAGATTTTAAAATTTTCTAAAAGCCGCAATCTAGAATGGAAAAATAGGCTAAATTGTACAATTTTTCAAAAATGGGCTGTTTTCTTAACTAAAATTTTTAAATTAAAAAAGGGACCGCAAGCGCATGCTTGCTCTGCTTGGGCTCAAGAACGGCTCTGAAAGTTATATATATTTGATAGATAAACTAATTAGTTTATATATGGGACAAAAGTTTTTAATATACCTCTTTTAATTCACAAGGAGTATCACTGGCACATTTCACACCAATTTAAAAAAAAACCACATTTAGTAAAATTGCACTCCTTTGAATAAAAAAGTAAATACATTTGGTATGAAATTTTTTTTTTTTTTTTTTTTAAAGGGTATTCAAATTAAAAGCTTATTATTACACCAGATATAGCCCAGAAACAATCTTCCAGGCCCAGAAACAAAACAACAAATACAACTATTCTAAAAACCCTAATCTGGAATGGGCTTTCTCAATCTAGTTAGGCCCAACTTAGAAAAAGAAAAGCCCAAAACATTAAGAAAACCCTAATGTCTCCCAAGCCGCCGTCAACTGCGAAACCCACCGGAGAGGCGACTTCGGCGGCCCGGCGGAGGGACCGAGGCTACTGTGACACATGACGCGCCATTGAAGCCCACATCTGCGACCGAGAGAGCCAGGAGGAGAAGCTGGTCGACTAATTATGCCACAGTGAACGTCGAAAGCATTAGCTAGGTTTCCGGTGCGCCGGGAAGGATCTAGCGCCGGAGAACGTCGAAGAAGTATGGCTGATGACAGTAACTTTCCCTGCATCACCTACCGCGGTCATGAACCCAACAATTTTCCGGTAGTAGATCTGCACACACCTTGAGGTCTAATGTCCCACCGCTTCACTGTCCTCCTTCCTAAGGTGCAGGGATCGAGACTGGCTGGTGAAGATCCCCACCTAGGAGCTTCTGGAAACCTCGGCAACATCTGTGAAAAAGGGAGAGAAGAAATAGTAGTACCGTTGAGAAGAAACAGGTCGGAAGAAGGAACTAGGCGAGACTCGCCGGCGCTGGTGTCACCGGCGAGTCTCCGGGGGCACGGTGCACGGAAAGCGACTAGAGAAACGCCGAGTCTCCGCCGAGGAGAGACTCCGCCGCTCTTCAGTCGTCAGAGAACCTTCTAGATCTAGTCGAGAAGAAACGCTGAAAAGAGAGAGCTTTAGAGATAGAATATTATTTTTTTCTTGTATGAAAAATTATGTTGAAGATATAAAATATTTTTAAACTATTATTTGTGAAACAATAGAAGTAGTTATTTGTACGACTATGATCATCGTATGCTATTAATAACACATATTATGTAGGTATACACTTATATGTTTGAAAAATATGTACTTGTATAAAATAACATGATAGAGTTCTCAGAGAGAATGCATATCAAATGAGCCAAAATTATAGAAATGATGATAAAAATACGACATAGCTTTCCTTGCTAGAGAACATATCTGATTTTGAGATAAGAGTGAACGATATCTTGATACTTAAGACTATCTCCAACAAAGTTTCTTAAAGGTTTCTGTTGAATCAAGACTTAAATTCAGGTATTAGGTCTTAGATTATGTGGGCAAAAGCT
>OVBE01000778.1:0-32434 GCA_900406425.1 Iberis pinnata
AATTATCAGAAATTAAAATACAAGACAAAAAATTATGTCAAAATAAAATAGAATAAACAATTTACATTAGAAGTTAAAAACAATTTGAACACAAAATCTCTAACGATCAAATAACATGATTTCATATTCGGTTAGTTTTCATACCATAATGTTTAATTAATCAATTTTTGTTTATTTTGACATAAAACTTTATTTAAAAAATAATTTGTAAAATAATTTAATCAGTAAATAGAAATTTTGAAAATCTTATCAAAAAGTAATAACCGTAAACAATTATATATAAAACGTAGTTTTATATTATAAGATAATTTTTAAAATCAACATTAAAATAATATATTATTAATTATTTTGTTTTAGTGGTTTACCTATTATACATTCAGATTATAGAAATAATATACTAAAATAAAATATGTATTCGATAAAGAATAATTAAGTACAAAAAGGTAACATCCCAAAAGATAATAAAGGAAATATATAAATTTTATTATTATGGTTAAAAGATCATTTTAATTAAAAATATATACATGGAAAAATTGAAGTACATATAATTTTGAAAAATTATCAAAAATTAAAAAGTAGATAACAATTTATATCAAAATAAAATAGATTAGCCAATTTACATTAAAGTTTAAAAACAATTTGAGATAATAAAATATTTGATTATATCTCAATAAATTATTGTTGCTTAGTTACTCGGTTAAATAGACTAACCACAATTAAATCATAATTGGTTGGTATATAACACGGAAAGGTCCTCTTTAGAAATATATGTTCATATAAATACTTTATATGAAATTGAAGGTTTTATATTAAGTATGTAACAGTTTATTTTTATATAAACCGAGTAACTAAGCAACAATAATTTATTGAGGTATAATCAAATATTGAATGATTTTATATAAATTAATATTTCTTTAACAAAAATATATACATTTCAAAAAATTTTGGAATAAAATATAACATATTAAATATATTTAAAAATTAATTTTGAATTAAGATAATTTAGATATTCTAAAAAGATATTAAGATATCCTAAAAAGATAAAAGAAAATAAATTTTTGGAAATACGTATTCTTTTATATACAAAAGTATTGTGGAAATAATATACTAAAATAAAAAATACGTTCAATAAAAATAAGTAAATACAAAAAAGTAAATATATTATAAGATAATAATATAAATATTTAAATTGTAAATTTATTGTGAAAAGATCATTATTACTAAAAATATATTTTTATAAAAAAATAAATAGAGTAGATATAATTTTGAAAACAAGTATTAAAAATAAAAAAACGAATAGAAAATCTTGTCAAAATAACATAATTAACAAATTTTACATTAAAGTATAAAAACAATTTGAACACAAAATCTATAACGATCAATTGACAGGATTTCATGCTCGGTTAGATTTCATACCAAAATGTTTAATCACTCAATTTATGTTTATTTTGATATAAGAATATATGTTTTTTTAAGAAAATGTGCCACCATAGTCACCTCTCTCCACTTTACTATTCTTCTTCTTGTTAGTTTATCGTTGGATTCATGCAGTTCATTCTAATGGAAACAAAATTTTTTATTGTTAAACAAATAAAGAGAAGTTTCCTCCCATTATGAATCAAAAGGAAAGAAAATTTTTTGTTCTGCATGAAAACTATCGTATAAATTTACCTAGTGGACACAAAATAAACCTTCAATTTTGTAGTTTCAGAGGATGTAGCATCGCCATCTTCAGTTCTCTTCGATGCAAATTGTAACTTACAAAAAAACACAAACAATTTATTAAATCAAATAATAGAAAAATAAATTAAAAATATGCAGATGAAACACAAAACGTGATCAGACACAATAACACAATAATTAGAGGTATTTATAGGAGCACAAAACCCTAAAAATTTGGATGTAATTAATTAATTTTTTGAATATAATCAAATTTTTATAAAAGTAAAATTACCATAAAACATATAAAAATATCGAGAAAGATTTTTGAATTAAAATAATTTAAATTGTAGTTTAATTAAAAAATTTACAACAAAAAAGAAAAATTAGCCAAGATTCATTATAGCAAAAGAGTAATTTTATCATTTTGCGAGAATTAACCACCGTGCGACACGTTAGCTTTTCACTTTTCAATTAATGATATAGTCTAAAATGAAAGTATATCTATCCATTACAAAATTTACTTCTATTAGTATAAACTATTTTTGAATTAAAGTTATATATTCATTATATTTTTAATATTACAATTTATAATAAGTCATATATTTACGCATATATAAATAGTC
Source organism: Iberis pinnata (assembly GCA_900406425.1). Lineage (NCBI taxonomy): Eukaryota > Viridiplantae > Streptophyta > Magnoliopsida > Brassicales > Brassicaceae > Iberis > Iberis pinnata. The sequence goes on from OVBE01000778.1 coordinate 2,286, forward strand.
TGAATTTAACATTATATCGTGAATAATGAAAATACACAAACTATTTCTTATTAATAATATACTTCAAACTGGTATAATGAAAACAGAAAGAAAAAAGACATAAAATTGTATAGAAGTAGCTATTAAGTGTTCTTTATTACCAAACCTAACTTCTTGTTGAATCTTGTTTCTTAATTGATATAGTCCACAAAAAATCTGAATCCAATTCAACTTTGATTTTCTCCAATTTAACCATATTCGAAGTATCGATCCACCAAACCTCATCACAGAGTTATCTTCATAAAACATACACAAAAACCATTAGTTTAGATACAATATTGTTGCTTTTAAGACCAATGAGTTTAGATTCAATGTTTACTTACTTAGATCCCAAAGAAACCCAGTGGTTGTAGTTTTAGCAGATGGATTACCAATAGGGATAAGTCCACAATGAGGACCTTCAAGTGAAGATTGAATTTGAATCTCATGTTTATAAGTCTTTGGAAGTAGTTGAATGAGACAATTGTCTGATATCGATACAATACATTGAGATTGCCAGGTTCATGATCAAATCTACCTCCAAATGCACCTGTTGCAAGAATCTGAAGCTCAACCAAAAGAAAAGAAAAGAAAGGTGAAGAAGAAGAAGCTATGGAGATTAAGAACAAAGAGTATTCAATTTGTGAAAATTGGAACTTACTTTAGAACTTTGTTGATTCAGAATCGAGTCGCGGATTATGTATAAAATGCATTTATCAAGATCTGTTGTATCTTGATCATGAGATTCATCTATAACTTTAGTTTCCTTTTAAGAACAAATCAAAGCATCAAGTACAACAATTAGAAGTTGAATCTCACAGAGCCCATAATCACATAGAGATCTTAGACCATCTCCATCCATAAATACCCATAAAGGTATCTTAAAATTAATTTAATATTATTTTAACTCATTTAGAAACTCTAATCTCACTTAATTAAAATTCTCCTCTATTGGTAGAACTCATATGGAGTTCTTACAAAAAAACATCATATTATACATATTACAAATAATAAAAATTAAAACATACATGAAATAAAAACATATGACAAAGAAATTTTAAAGGAAACAATCGAAGATTGTTATTTCGATATGATCCAAATTTTTGTCATATGTGCTCCATCAAATCCACTTTTAGTTATTCATGTCTTATTCTATCCCGATTCTATAAGACGGGAAATGTTAGTTAAAAAATATAAATATTCATATTTTTCATATATTCTTCACATTTATATGTGATATTGATCATTGATGTCTGAATCATATAATTTATTACTAATTTTTATATACAAATAAATACATTTAAGATAAACATAAATCATACTTAAAAAATCTATGAAATTTTATTGCAATATAATCCATCAAAACCCATAAATACACACGTATCTCATATAAATATACACATTTATATAAAAATTATGTTGAGATTATGTTGGTAAAGAAAAAAAAAGAGAATATTTATTAGCAACAAAAAAGTGAATATATGCTTTGGACTTTGGAGTATGCCAGAGAGAGTAAGAGAGGTGACAATTTTTTTACTTTTCTTCTCAACCAAATAGAATTTAGACACATAGGAGGTCTAGAGGATTTCTTAAATATCCTCTCCAAGAAATGATTCTACACAATATACTAAAATTGTAATTATTTTTTAGCTTTTTATTCATTAGAAACTCAATTTAGATATCCACTGCATCTCCCAATGGAGATGCTCTTACCAAGTTAACATAAAAATCAAGGACATCATGCCGAATCGAATCCATATCTCCTTTGATTATGTCTGGCTTATACCTAGAATACCTTCTCTTCAAGATAAAAAGTAACAAAAAATTCAACTTTGACTATAAAGACAAGATTTTTCAGTTTAAAAGATGAGTCTTTTGTGTCAGCTTTTAAGCAAATTATAAGAGTTTAGAATCTATGTGACTAACTATGTTCCAATTAACAAAACCCAAGAAGCAAAAATTAAATCTTGAATATGTTATATTTTTTATATACCTACTCTCTTCAAGATCAAAAGGGTATAAAAAATGTCCATCTTTGGGTTATAAAGACAAAATTTTTCAGCTTAAAAGATGAGTCTTTTTGTCAGTTTTAGACAAATCATAAGAGTTTGAATTTATTGAAACAAAGTTTTAATGGAGGAGTTAAGAATAAACATCTGTGAAATCACTAACTATTGTAGTTTTAGCAGATTGATTACCAATAGGGATAAGTCCACAATGAGTACTTTCAAGTGAAGATTGAATTTGAATCTCGTGTTTATAAGTCTTTGGAAGTAGTTGAATGAGACAATCATCTGATAAAAGAACAATCTTTGTATTCGGATATCGATACAATACATTGAGATTACCAGCTTCATGATCAAATCTACCTCCAAATGCACCTGTTGCAAGAATCAGAAGCTAATCCAAAAAGAAAAGAAAGGTGAAGAAGAAGGAGCTATGGCGATTAAGAACAAAGAGTATTCAATTTGTGAAAATTGGAACTTACTTTAGAACTTTGTTGATTTAGAATTGAGGTACGGATGATTGGGTTCATTAATTAAAAACGTAACCGACAAATGATAGAACTAAAAAGATAATAAAGATTTAACTAAAAATATAATGACAAAAACCTAAACAAACGGGCAAAGGTAATCGACTCGGGTGATCAAATGATATCCTAAGATGCTCAATGCTAACATTAGCAGCTAATCTTTGGTGTAAGATTCCCATGAATAGACTAATACACTCTCGTGGCACTAATCCTTTTTATAATCATGCGATTAATACAATCTCTTGACTAATCAACAAAATTAAGAAACATTAAGCTCTAATCTATGACGAACCACTAAACTAACTAACACAAGCTCTTGGCTAGGCCTCATTTAGCATTCAATTTCTGGTTCGAGAAATTCATCGAGCACGTTTAGGGCGCAATTCATCCTAAGGTCTAAACTTGATTGATCACTTCAATTTTAGCATTAAGAACATCAATTGAATGAGGATTTAAGAAATTTAAGTCCTAAACATCTAATTCCACCATCTAATCACCCTAATCTACCTATCCCATTTGTTTATTTAGAACTACTCACTAACCATTAGGAAAACACAGATTCTAAGAGTAGATATTATGTTTAACCATGATTAGATTCAAAGGAATACAAGAAATTAAGCAAAGAATCAAGCAAGAAGTAAAATCACACTCAAAAATAGAATCAAAGGTTTACAAAGTGTTTTTGAGAAAAACATAGATAAAAGAAATTATGTTTACAAAAGTTTTAAAATAGTTTATTTTTGTCTCTTTGGGCTCGGTATCGGCCGGTTTGGCCGATACACATGACCGGTACACTTTCTCTGCAAATGGTATCGGTTGAATACGACCGGTACACACTGGTCGATACATGTGTATTGGACCATGTGTACCGGCCATGTTTGCCCGATATGCTTTTCTCTCGGCTTAGATCGGTTGGGTCCAACCGTTACACCTCAACCGATATAGGTGTATCAGTTGGATTGTAATGGCCACCTCTCCTCAGCACTTATATCGGTCAAAAGGGTCGATACAAGTGTCCGATACTTTTGTCCTCATTGCTTTGTTTTGCTCTTTTTGACTCTTTTCTCATCGGTTTGACTCCAATTCAGCTCCGTACACCTTAAGTACCTGAAATATGTAATAGAATGCAAAATGCAACCTAAACTAGACTAAATGCAAGTGAAACTAACTAACATGAAAACTAAACCAAAGTCTAAATCGGTTAAAAACACAATACATCGACTCCACCAAACTTGTCCTTTGCTTGTCCTCAAGCAAACCGCAAAGGAAAGTAAGCGAGAGAGGTTTGAAGAGGGGAACCTCAGAGCCAAAAGATTAAGCAAAAGCCTAGTGAAGTAACATCTAAAACGTGATACATCATCAATCCCGAACTAACATCTTTACTCATCAAATCATTCATGTATCTTCACTATCCGTTCTATTACTAAAGGTAAGCGATCCACCTATCTAGTCCAAATCATCTTCCTACATTCAATTAATTTCACAAGTGAAGCATGATTAAATGATGATCTTGACGGGTTTAATTGGTAAGGTTGAAAGGGGATTTCAATGCATCAAGAGAAAGTTCACACTCAAATAATTGGGTTATCAATCAAAAGGGAGTGATTGATTTAGCAAAATCAAAATGAGACAAAAGGCAATGAGGAATACAACTTGTGATTTCAATTCCTAAACTTCCCAAGCTCGTGTCTTATTATACCCGTTCTTTAAAGGTTATAACCCTCTCTTTTCAAATAAAACTTCCCAAACCCAAACCAACCATTTTTCATCCTTTGCTCACTTAGGCTTCCAATATTTCCTGACTAGACTTATCATTTACTTCCCTTAGATCATTTAAACTAGCTCTCTTTTTTTCCCATTTGATATCTTATGCTATTTTTTCTCAATTTTTCTTCACTTTTTTCCTAGCCTTCTTTGCTATTCAACTTAGAGCTTTTTTCTTTTTTAAAACTTAGGGATTTCATTTTTTTCATTCCATTTCCTAGTCTAGTGGAAAATCCTCCCTAAATTCTAGACGATGTCGTCAATCTAGCTAAATGGAAATCGTAAGTTTTCGCCCCTTATACTCTTGAGTTTTTGCCAATCAATCACTAAGGAAAAGAAACTCACAAGTAACTTGGGGAATTGGGTCTCACGGTGGAGAGGGGAATCATTCTAAAGATGAGAATGACCGGTTTAGCCACAAGTGTTTGGGCTTTCGGGTGACTAAACCGTTACAAAAATTTTAAGCCTTAAACCACATCAAGATACCATTCAAGCAAGCTAATTAGCAATTCAAGTTAAGTCCAGATAGTTATGAAGAAAATCTAGAACTAGCAGGCTTCTAGACTAAACCAATGGATTTTCAAATTTCAAGATTCAATACATGAACTTCAAGACTTTTCGAGACTACTAGTAGGTTCAATCCTATCCATCACACTTTAGATGCTAATTCAAAACACTGGAACTTAGGCTTTGTAAGGCATAATCATCATTGGTTCCCTATGCATATGATGCAACCTAGACAAAATAAAACTAAATGCATTTTTTTAATAGAAATTTTTAAATTTTTCGATTTTTTTGGATTTTTGAAAACCTTAACTATTCACAATGCAAATGATGCGTGATAAGAAGAAAAATCGAAACTAGATTAGCTACGGTCCCTCCCCCAAACTTAAATCACACGGTTCCGGTGTGTAATAAAAGCCGGAGGAAGGGACAAAGAGAAAACAAAAAGTTAAATGCAATATATACAAAGAGAAACAAGTGTACCTAATAGTGATCGTAGCTGTTGTTGTCTCCAAAGATAAGGTTGGAGACTCATTGTCAGATGTAGGAGGAGGAGGTTGGCGTTTGTACCGCTGCGGACGTGGACGTGGACGTGGGCGTGATGGAGGACGCATAGGGTGCGTCTCACTCTCTGATGGTTGAGTTCCGGTGGATGATCCTTCCTCATGGACTACCAAATCCAAACGCCAAGGTCCCGGATGAGGTTCGAGAGTGTTATGGAGCCACAACTCGCACAATTGAATCCTTTCTTGACTAGCTTCTTCAAGTTTCGAAGCTCGGCTGCCACTTTCTTCAAAGTACGGTCCTAGTACTTGCTCCAATGGCTCAAATTATGATGAGCCGAATAAATGTCCCTTAATGGACCGGTTGAAGCGGGTGGTTAGGGAGCGGCGTGTAATAGCAAACATGCCCATAGACCGGTCCAACTTTCGGTTGGTAAGTCGGACGATGATGAGGGGGACTTGGAGCTCTAGTGGCTCTCTTCCTAGTGAACGTGATCGGTTCAAGTGGCGGCCCAGCAGCCGAATCATTGTAGTCCCATGGTGTCGGTTGAAACCTGATGTTGTCTCGGTTGTTGGCTAAGTAAGTGATCTCTTGGTTAGGTAATAGAGTCGTTCGGACTTCCCCATGCCTCGGGTAATACCTATAGGCGAACTTCCCCTCATGCTTTCCGGCTAGAAATCCAAGACAATATAGATAATCCACATCCATTAACTTCGGTTCTTCCCTTGTGGGTTCGCATTTTAGCTTATACCTCTTGAACATGGGAGTGATCCAACCACCGATAGTTAACTGAGGATTCTTATCCTTGCATTTACACGCCCATTCTTGAATATCCAGCAAATGATCCAAGAAAAGCTTCAAGGGACTCGGGCGATCCTCCTCCAAGTTTGCAAAATATTTTTCCTCCCGATAATAGTTCTCCACAAAACAAGCAATCCCGAACTTCATAAACTGAAATACGCCATCAAGAATGGATCCCGCTTCTTTCTAGCATAGATCGAGTGGGTAAGGATTTTATACACATACCGCACAGCAGGATGGCGGATATCCGCACTCTTTGTTCTTCCAGCAAAGAACTTCTTTGAACCAAGTGTTCGCCAACAAAGATTGGTCTCTTCTTAGACCTTGACAAACGTCCATCTTCCCTTTGCCGAGAACCCATAAATCTCTGCAAGCTCACTGAAAGAACAGCGATGTTTTCTCTACTTCCAACCCAAGAACATGATCTATTGGTTACGCCAATCAACCTCCAGCGAGGCTAAGAACAAGCAAGTATTGCGCTTGTAACTTTCAAACTTCATCTCTAGCATCTTCTCAATACCCATGGCTTTCATGATTTGACGCACATCGTCCTGAATACCCAAAGTGGTTAGAGTGTCGATGTCGGGAAAGTGGGTTGGTACAAACTTCATTCTCATTAACCGATCAAATCTATCCTTGATAGATGGCTCTTTCGATGTACCTTCTCCATGTGCTCTTTTTTTGTTAAGTGGCGGACCAAATTCATGAGGTTCTTCTTTTTCTGAAATCGACTCAAGTTCCTCTTCAGCTTGCTCAGGCATGTCCTCGTCCGATGAGTCTTTGGAAATAGGTTGGCATAGACGTGTGTTCGAAGCAATGTCATCCCAAAATGTCTCGGTTGGGTCACTTTCTTTTTTGGTTTAGCGATCCCTTTTCCTTTCTGCTTCCTAGTATATTGTTGAGTCGACATAGTGAACCTAAAAAATCATCAAAAGAAACTTAGCATCCATGCACTAAGACATAAACAACCATTCTCAATTCTAGTCTTTTGACAATCCAAAGCAAAGGAATATATCATCACAAACCAACTTCAACTCAAATTCACATGTAGGTGGTAAGTTTACATACACTTTTCAAGATAGAAAATCAATGAATCAATAGTGTAAAACTCTTAAATCACAATGAATTCACATGAATTAGCTTAATACACTTCTTAGCAACTCTAGAAACCACAACCAACCAATTCCCCAAAACTTTTTCTGTAAAAATTCTCAAGAACCCTATGTTCAAAATCCTAAAATTTAGTCAAATTAGAGAACAATGAACATCATAAATCATCAAACATCCATTACCCAATGATAATCTAAACCTAGATAGGCCAAATCATCCATAATTGATGAGAAAAGTGAGTTTTCTCTTTTGGGTGAATAGTGAATCCGAAAATTGGGGTTAGAGAATCATACCTTAGCTTGAATGGGAGGAAAAAGAGCAGGGATTACTCTAGAGATGGTGAAAATCGAACCAAAAGCAAAGAGATTCCAAGAAAAACTGGAGAAAGCTTGAAGAATTTTGGAACTTTTGTCTTTGAGAGAGTAAGTGTCGATGGAAAGGAGAAGAAGAGGGGTAAAGGAACCTTTTAATTCGAAGTCAAACCGAGTTAAACCGGTTAGGAAATTTTAAAATCGAATGGAAACCAAATTGAAAACCAAAAATTTGAAAAAGTTGGGCCCGTATCGGTCATATCGACCGATACTTTTTCTTTTAAAAACGTATTGACCGATACGGGTTGGTACTTACCTGCCGATACACTTGTACCGGTTTATCTATATCGGTCTGTCTGGATTGGTATATTTCCTGCATAATCTGTATCGGTTAAACTCAACCGATACATGATAGTCGATACAGCTATATCGATCTTATAGTATCGGTTGGTTCAGGCTGATGTATTTCCTTTATAATCGGTATCGGTTCATCCAACCGATACATGTAGCCCGATACTAATGTATCGGCCACAGTGTATCGGCTGGTTTGGCCGATACTTTCCCCCTAGCTTGTTTCCGTCACCTGTCTCCACTTGTAAAGTCCAATTGAGCCAAATACCTGCATTTAAACACTCACCAAAACATGAACCAAAGGCCAATCACCCAAAACATTATTGAAAACATGAAAATAAAGTTAATAAAGGATATGTACAAAAGGATAACATGAGGTTGTCTCTCAAGTGCGCTTGTTTAAAGTCACTAAGCTTTACTTTCCTGTTGCTTATGCTTGCGGTGGTTCAGAAAGAGACACTGAATCTCTTTCATTGACGACTTCATTCGCTAAATACCGCTTCACTCTTTGACCATTGACGATAAATTCTTTCTCGTCTTTTCCACGTAGCACTATCGCTCCATAAGGACAAATTTCCTTAATCTCGAAAGGCCCTGACCATCTCGATTTCAACTTCCTAGGGAGAAGCTTCAACCTTGAATTGAAGAGTAAAACTTGATCACCAACTTCCAGCTCCTTGTTGATGATCTTTTTGTCGTGAAAAGATTTAGTCTTCTCTTTGTAGATCCTTGCATTCTCATAGGCTTCAAGCCTAATCTCATCTAATTCCCCAAGTTGAATCTCCCTTTTTTCTTTGGCACTCTTGATATCAAAATTCAGCAATTTCACTACCCACATGGCTTTGTATTCTAACTCAACAGGGAGATGAGAAGATTTACCATAAAGGAGATAGAATGGAGTGGTGCCCAACGGAGTTTTGAAGGCGGTTCTATATGCCCATAAGGCATCATCGAGCTTGATGGACCAGTCCTTCCTTGTTGACCCAACCGTTTTTTTCCAAAATAGCCTTGGTTTGTCTATTAGAAACTTCTACTTGGCCACTAGTTTGAGGATGGTATAGTGTAGCTACCTTATGCATAACCCCATGTTTCTTCAACAAGCTTTCAAAGACTTTATTGATGAAATGTGATCCACCATCGCTAATGACGACTTTTGGTATCCCGAATCTCGGAAATATAACGCTTTTAAACATCTTCAAAACCACTTTAGCATCATTGGTGGGACTAGCAATGGCTTCCACCCATTTAGAGACATAGTCTACTGCAACCAAGATATAGCTATTCCCATGAGAAGTCGGGAATGCTCCCATGAAATCTATCCCCCCATACATCAAAGATCTCCAACTCTATGATTGGATTTTGTGGCATTTCATTTCTTTTGCCAATGTTCCCTGTTCTTTGACAAGAATCACACCTCAAGATGAAGTTGTGAGCGTCTTTGAACATAGTCGGCCACCAAAATCCGGACTGTAGTACCTTAGATTTTGTCTTCAAAGTGGCAAAGTGTCCACCATATGAAGATCCATGACAATGTAAGAGGATTCCCTCAACTTCCTCCTCAGCTACACACCTTCTGTAGAGCCCATCCTTATACAGGGTGTAAAGATAGGGCTCATCCCAATAGTATCTTGTAACATCCGTGAGAAACTTCTTCTTCTGGTATCCTTCCACTCCTTATGGTTCCTTTTCACAAACCAAATAGTTGACTATATCCGTATACCATGGTTCATTCCATCCATCAACGGAAACTTCACCTAAAGTATACCCCGGATCTTCAGCATTGTTCAACTTGTTTATCACTGAAGATATTGACATCAATTGCTCTTCAGGTAAGTAATCATCTATTGGGATCTCATCTTCAATTCTCAACGTTGAGATGTGGTCTGCTACTCCATTCTCGATACCTTTCTTCTCTTTAATCTCTAGATCAAACTCTTGAAGGAGTAAGATCTATTCCAGAAGTCTTGGCTTGGCATCTTTCTTTTCCAACAAGTATCTCAAAGTTGCATGATCAGTATAGACGATGACCTTAGACCCAACTAAGTAGGATCTAAACTTCTCGAACGCAAAGACAATTGCAAGAAGTTATTTCTTGGTCGTGGCATATTTCACTTGAGTTTCATCCAATGTCTTACTAGCGTTGTAAATGACATGGAGTCTCTTGTCCTTCTTCTGACCAAGAATCGCTCCAACGGCATAGTCACTTGCATCACACATAATCTCAAACAGTAAATTCCAATCCGATGGTTGCACTATCGGGGCACTTATCGGCTCTTGTTTGATCTTCTTGAATGCTTGAAGACATTCTTCATCAAAGTGAAAGTCTACATCCTTACACAAGAGTCTTGTTAATGGCCTAGCAACCTTAGAGAAATCTTTGATGAATCTTCTATAGAACCCAGCATGTCCTAAGAAACTTCTAATTCCTTTAACAAAATTTTGTGGAGCAAGACTAGTCATCACATCGATTTTAGCTCTGTCAACCTCAATGCCATCTTCTGAAATTCGATGACCCAGAAAAATACCATCTCTAACCATGAAGTGACACTTCTCCCAGTTAAGAACCAAGTGAGTCTCTTCACACCTTTTTAGTACTCTGCACAAATTAGCCAAACACACACCAAAAGAAGAACCATAGACCAAAAAATCATCCATAAACACTTCAACTACATGCTCAATCAAATCTGAGAATATGCACATCATGCAACGTTGAAATGTGGGGGGAGCATTACACAACCTAAATGTCATTCTTCTGTAAGCGAAGGTGCCGTAAGGGCAGGTAAATGTGTTTTTTCTTGGTCTTGGGGATGAATGGGTATTTAGAAAAATCCAGAATACCCATCCAAAAAGAAGTAACATGGATGGTTAGCTAATCGTTCCAACATTTGGTCAATAAAAGGCAGGGGGAACTGGTCTTTCCTAGTTGCAGTGTTGAATTTTTGGTAGTCGATACACATTCTATGCCCAGTAATAGTTCTGGTGGGGATTAATTCATCCTTATCGTTTTTCATAACGGTTATACCACCCTTTTACGGAATTACATGGACCGGTGAGATCCAATTACTGTCCGAAATTGGGTATATAATACCGGCATCTAAGAGTTGTAAAATCTCTTTTTTAACAACTTCCTTTAAGTTCGGGTTGAGCCTACGTTGGTGCTCTATGGATGACATGAATTCATTATCTAAATGTATTCTATGCATGCATAAGTTTAGGAAAATCCCTTTAATATCATCTAGAGAATATCCTATTGCCTTTCTAAACTTCCTCAACTCACAAATCAATGCATCAACTTCATCAACACTCAAGACATCATTGAGCTCAATGCATCAACTTCATCAACTTCATCAACTCACATACCGGAGACCTTTGGGTAAAGGTTTGAGTTCTACCTTAGGAGCTTTGAGCTCACTCCAATCCTCATCCAGGCTAGACTTACCATTGCTAGCTTCTCCTTCACACTTGAGAGAATCGACGCCAAATTGCTTCATTTGAGATAAATATTCGAACTCAACTCCGTCCTCAATGGTTTCATGGGAATTGAGTCTTTCTCTGATTTTGTCTACTTCAGATTTCATTGCCCTTCGTTCATCAGGTTGAACTGTCAGGGCCAACTGTAAGGAGTCTTCTTCAGCTAACTCTTCCAGGTATTCATCAGCAAGCTCGTCCATAGTTTCTACATAAAAGATCTGGCCATCGATCGTTGGTTTCTTCATGGTCTCCCAAATATGAGCGGGTCCTTAGGCTCTTCCTCCATTTCTAGAACAACGAAATCCGTAGGAACTTTAGTATTCCCTAATCTCACTGGTAGATCCTTCAGCATTCCTATTGGGACTCTTACAGATCGATCGACCAACACCAGAGAGGTCCTGCAAGGTTTAAAAGAGAAAAAAATCAAGCTTCTTAGCAATAAAATATGGCATCAAGCTTACACTGGCACCAAAATCACACAAGCATCTATCAAAAGTAAATGGCCCTAAAGCACAAGGGAGAGTAAAACTCCATGGATCTTCGAGTTTCTTTGGAGAATTGTTCTTTTGGATGATGGCACTGCACTCTTGTGAGAGTATAACCATTCCTTCTAAATTCTTCAATTTTTTCTTAATTGCATCCTTCAAGAACTTGTTGTAATGAGGAACTAGCATGAAGGCATCGTTGAGGGGCATAACGATTTGCACCTCCTTCATCTGTTCTTCAAACTGAGCTCTATACTTCTCCATTAACTGCTTCTTAAATCGGCCTGGAAATGGGAGCTTCAGTTCGTAAGGTGGTGGCTCAAAAACGGGTGCTTTTGGTGCAGAATCCTCGCTAGCTTCCTTCCCTTTTGAATCAACCACTTTCTCATGAGTTGGTTTTTCAACCAGAATTTCCTCACAAAGTTCTTCATCATCTTCCATGGAAATGATCCTCCCTCCATCTTGCTTCTTATTGTCCTCAATGAGAAATATAGGAGGTAACTCCTTACCACTCCTAAGGGTGATTGCATTGATGTACTCTTTGGGGTTGGTCTCAGATTTTCCGGGAAGTTGACCCATTGGTCTTTTGGAGCTTGAGGATTAGTTGTTAATGTTAGCATTGTTTAGACAGTTTGGCCGATACACATCATTAAGCATCCGGTGACCCCTTAGAGGGGGTCACCAAGCTTGGACTAGACTTAGCTTTCTTCTTTCCTTCTTGATTAACTTCTTCCAATTTTCTCTTATCATTTCGTTTCCCAGGTTGATGCTTGTCAATTTCCATTATTTGATTTGTAGTTCCTGGATTGAATGCAACATGAGTTCCTTCACAGGGTTTCTTCCTTCTATATGTTCTCTTTTTCTTTGCCCCTGATGAACCAGCTTCCCCTAGGACATCTTCACTGTTCTTAGTGCCAGCAGAGAAAATGAAATTTTCTCAACATTCATTGAGGTGTCAACCTGGATCTTCTTTAATTCTTGTCGAGATAAAGGGTGAGATAGAGTTCTACTCTCTTTAAAAGCGTCTGCCATAAGCTTGGGCCTGACATCATTACAACTAGCAGTTTGAGAGGATGTGTCTGCTTCTAGTTCAAAAATCACCCCTTTCCCTTTATTTAGTTCAGATGTTACGAGCGGTCTTTGCTCTAGTCGCAATACCACTTTTTGTAACACTGGGTCTTTTGCCACTTCTTGAAGGGAAGCGGCTATCCTAGCTTCCTTAATGTTCCTATCTTCACCATTCGCTGATATTAAATACCTTCGCATCTCTTCTAAGACTGCAGGAGCGATTATAGGTCTGCCTGCAATAGTAGTCACACCACCAAGACTTTCCTTAACTATACCAGCGAGTATCTCATCTGAGCCCAGAGGGTTACTTTTATTCTTGGCTTCTGTCTTGTCATTATCTGGATGTTTAGTGCTTCCCTCAACATTTATCAAGACTGTGCAAGATGACTTCTCATGAGTCATTCTTTGGCAATGGTAACATCTCTTGTAGATGTTTTCAAATGCAAACTTAACCAGGGTCTTCTCACCAGTGGGGGACTGGACCATCCGACTTCTTCGCAAAGGTCTTGCCACGTTAAATTTAACTTGGACTCTAACGTATTCTCGGCTCTGCGTTTTCGAGTCTTCTAACTCAACAATGTCAACTCTACCAAGGATTTCTGTAATTGACGTTATTGCCGCTGCAGTGTAGTTGTTGACAGGTATGTTTCGAACTTGAACCCACACTTGCACAAATTGGAGAAAATCCTCAGGGGGATTCCTTTGCCAGCGTTCCATGACTATGGTCCAATCGTTGTGAGATTGGATGCCTTTTTCTAACACTTCTACTAAGTCATGTTCCGATTTGAAGATGAATTGAAACCGTTTTTGGATAAGGCCACTCCTCTGACCCGTCCTACTCTATGCCATTTTCGCGGCATGTCCCAAACAACGTCTGATACTTTTTGACACATGGGGTTAAGAATTCTGCCAATTAAGCTAAGCTCGTTAGCTTCCTCTGAAGAGAACTCAGGGAGATTAGGGATTTGAAGAATTTCTTCTTCTTCTTCGTCGATCGACATCGCGGCCAAGGCGCGGTCCATTTCCGAGGACATCGTAGAGAGAGTAAGAGAACAGGAGAACTTACTTGAGAGAGATTAGAACAGGAGGAAGATTAGCGTAATGGTGAAAAGGGATTATGAAAAGAAGATTATGAAAAGGAGATCTGGATTAGCGATCTTGATCAAGATCAAGTAACAGTAACTAGAAGATTGTAGAACCACACACTAAAAGTTTCACGCAAACCGATGGCCTTACCACCACACAAGCTCTCAAATCTAAAGAGTGAAAGACTCTTTCAGAGATAGAGGGTCCTAAGCTCCACTAAGGAGAAACTACCAATGATATTGTGTATAGTTGATTATTATTAATAATTAAAGCATCGGTGATTCTGGTCAATTATGTACAAAGGTTGTATATCTTGGTAATCTCAATGCATGCTTTTTGGATCAATTGGTTTGGCTAAACCAAATCGTATAAGTTTTAGATGCTTAAACGAATTGTTATTCTCAATTATAATTTAATTATAATTAATAATTTAAGTTTTTGATTTATAGTAAGAAAATTGATCTTTTGGAAAGATTAATTACACTTCATAAATAATTGATATCTTAATTGAATTAAAAGTTGGACTCAATGTTTTAAGTCCAGATCTCGATATATATATAATTAAATATAAAATTAACTTTATCTGATTAAGTATTAAAAAATTGGTATTTAAAAGTTTTAATTTGATTAGTACTCATATATTGAATTTGATTAGATTATGAAAGAAGATCAAAATGAGTTTTGATCAAAATTATTGTTTTATTATCTCATAGTTCTTATTGGATTAGAATTAAAAAATCTAATTTGATTAGATTTTATAAAGCTATAATTTTGTATAATCAAAATATATTTTTCATGAATAATTCTAATATGATTAGAATTAATAAATCTAATTCGATTATATTTAATTTAATTATACAGAAAGGATCTTTTGTAGAAAGATATTGTCATATTTTTATATTTCATTCTTTAGTGTTTATCTAATTGTATTTTTCTAATTAGATTAAGGTAATTATTGATTCAATTGTTGAATTTAATTATTTTATTATTACTTATTAGATAAGTTATATATTTTATTTATTTTATATTAAATATAAATTAAATAATAATTTAGTTCCTCAATTAATATCAAGTATTTGATGTTTCCCAATCTCATTGTAAAAATTAAACTATTGTGTGGCGGGTATGCAAAAGCAGCGGTCTGCAATTTTTTAAGAGTGAGACAATTGGTTACAATCAAAACTCTTTTCGTTGTATGGCGAGTCTGCCAAAGCAGCGGTCAGCAACGTTTGAGAGCTAGAGAGTACCTATGGAATAAGACTGGTTTACTTGATTAGGCTATCAAACCGGTTTTGGACTTAGAGACATAGAGTTGGATAAGACATAAGATGTCATCCACAACCAAGAGTTATATTGGATAAAATTAGCAAGGGTGTTGCTTACCTAAATAGCTAAATATTTAGGGGTTAGACCAAAGTTCACTTGGATTCTAGTGAAATATGGATCTTGGAACACTAAACTCATTTTGAGGAAATATTGTTTTGAATTTAGGGTGAGTTTTCTTAATTGTTAAGAATGCTCAAAATTTCTTGAACATCATATTAAATTCCTTAATTCCTCTTATAGTTATGTCAAACTCCCATAGTGCTATTTTCATTCGACCTTTCCTTGAGAATGGTACTATGACTTGAGAATTATTCTCAAAACAGTAAAAATGGAATATGTCCTTGAGAAGGAAATTTCTATAAAAATCTAGGACAAACCTTCCACATGCAGAAAGAAATGCTTGGGATAAGCATTCCAACGATAGCGTTGATGTTTATTGCCTTGTATTGGTAACCATGAACTCAAACTTGCATAAGAAATATGAGAATGTGGAATCGCCAATAGACATGATAACTAGTCTAAAAGGATGTTTCAGAACAAGCACACACTAAGAGATATAAAGCAGTTAAATCTCTTAATGAGTGCAAGTTATCAATAGATTGTCCAGTTAGTCCACATGTCATAAATATGATTGGTTATATCGATAACCTGGCAAAACTGGTTTGTATTATTAGCTAAGAGTTGAATATTGACCTTATTTTGTAGTCATTACTTGTTAAGTAATAATCAAATTTTTATGAACTTTAACTAAATTGAATGAGATGTATGAGGGGAAATCCTAATGTACTAAAGGTACAAAAGGAAGAAAAGGTTTAAGAAACAAGGTAAAGACAAATAATTTGGTAAGACAAGTTGGATTGAGAATCCTGAAAAGTTTGAGCCGTTTCGAAAGTCTAAGCCCAATCCTTCTTGGTGATGACAAGTGCCATTAATGTAATGGTTTTGGGCGTTGGAAGATAAATTACAAAAAATACTTAGATAAGTTAAAAAGAATAGTTTTGAATCTTTTTCTCCATGTATAAGTGTATTAAGTGTTGTAGAAGTAAATGTTACTGATTATAATTCTACTCTTTGGGTATTGGATACCAGATGTGGTACTAATCACATTTGTGAAATTGTGAAGACCCCGTCAATAGTAAAGTAAACCTACACATGATAAATGGAGCAATAGTTGTTACATAAGTTGTAGATTACTGTATCCATCTTGGCTTTAGGCATGATCTGGGATTCAAAAAAAAAAATTATTTATCTTTTTCTTATAATTTGATTTTAAGAAAAATAAGGATTATATTTTATTGAGATAAAATATTTTTGGTAGCATCCCATTAGAAAATGAGATGTATATTTTAATCAATGTCTGACTATAACATTTGAAAAGGTTATGAATCTTTTTTGATATTGTCCTTTGGGTCGTATATATTAGAATTGCATTTTGAAGTTTCATAGTGATGAACTTCTACACTCTTTTGTATGAACCAGTGACTTTTTTAATCTTGTACATATAGGTGTATACGAATCAATAAGTTGAATCTTTAGAGAAAAATTATTACTTCATTATATTTGTTGATAATATCAATAAATTATACGATAAACATAAAGATTAATTCGTTGAAACGGTTTAAGGAATTTTACAATGAACCGAATAACAAATGGTTTGTTATTAGTAATCCAACTTATAGAAGAGTGAAAGCTTTTTGAAAGCTAGTGGGAGTTAAAAAAAAAATATTACAGTCTCCTAATAATCCTCATAAATGATCTAAGTGTGAAAGTCATATTAGATTCTTGAAAGATATGATATTAGATTTAGTGGGAGACATGCTTTTATGAATTGATGTTCAGGAAAAACATATAGTTTCTATGTTTTAAAATAATGAAATTGGTTTCATAGATTATTTGATTATTGGATAATTAAATAATTGTTTCAATGTAATTTATGTTATTCTTATATGTCATCAAGTACGTGACTTAATCATGAAACCCTATAAGTGTAAGATGACAAAAATTAAGACAGTCCCTAGTGAAAGTTATTAACATGGGACATTAATAACTATAAGTGATTAGATTGTGAGGTGATTGATGACTAAGTTACGTGAAGTCATTGATATGTACTATTAAAGTCAATCACCTAGATGTATGTTAGAGAACATAGTATCAGACTGACCCGCTATGAGAACTCTACAAGATTGTTATATGAGTTTCATAAGAGTTTCTCATAAAAACTATAAAGTATAGTCCTTTGACCTGAGTTCGATATGTTTTCTTACATATGGATTGGTACGCTTTGATTTTGTCAAAAGTCAGCCGTAAAAGGTGATTATAAAAGCATTGATCAAGTGTATTAGAAAAGTGTGTAAGGAACATGGATGGAACAAGATGTAATTTTTCCCTCCTATATAACAGGAGATAAATATCTCTGGACCTATCGAAGATTTGATACTGAGAAATTCATGGTTGTGCTCAAACGAGGTGAATGTTAGTCGTTTATTTAATCAGTATAAATCGGAGTTCGATAAACGTGATCTAGCTTATTAAGGATGACACAGTTTCTTGCCTTATGATGAGATCGAGATATAGAGACAAAAGGATTATGGGAATAGATAATTCTAGTACAAGTGGAAGATTATTGGGAATGTCCTGAAATCTTCTGTACATACTTTAGTAAAGTTGTAACGTTAAAGGTTTAACAATCATATAATATTATGTGGTTATAATGTTTTGATAGACACCTATAATCTATGGTTTATGAGTCCATTGCTAATATTATATGATCCTACAAGGTCACACACCTAAGCAATTGGATCATGAAATTAATTAGAGTTTTGTTAATGTTGTTAATTATATGTTATACAAGATTAACATATAATACTTTAATTAAAAGAACTAAAGTTAATTACAAGTAATTGTAATTCACGTTGGCATATGAAAAAGTGATTATGAATCACTTTCATATTTGGGCTTAGTGTAGCACCCAAAATCCACTAAGTAAAAGAGCATTGGCCGAATGGCCGAGCCAAAATATGAATGTTTCAGGCAAAGAGGTTAAAATCCTAAATTTAAGCATTTAACCGAAAGAATCAAAGGAAACTTAAGGTTGTTCGTGAGTATTGACTTAGATATTTGCTTGTCCTCAAGTAAAGCAAGATTCAATCTGGAGAAGAGGTTTGAAATGAACCACAAAGAAACTCACAAAATCTCAAAAACCATAAGCATAGTTTCAAATCCAAAAGACACCAATCTTAAACAACTACATTGATTTAATTGTTTACCACCACTAAACTAATAACATGTTTCCAACTCTAAATCCCTAATCAATTAAGTACCAAATCATATCAACCAGCTCTTTAAATTCATTTAAGTTCATATACATGCATTATCACCTATGGTATATCAATTAAATTATTCAAGTACCTCTTCTATCAAAATGCCCATACCAAATAGAGCATCAACCAACTTCCGGTCATGATTCTTCTTCCCTCTTTCTCACTTCTTTTTCTTTCTTTTCGCACTTTTCTGCATTTTTTTTCCGCACTTTTCTGCGTTTTTCTTGTCTTTCTTATTGCCTTTTGTTTAGCATCTCGTCAATGACTATGGACTTCTAGGTCACGCTTTCAACTCTTTTTTTGAACCGGTTTTTTTTATTTTCTGAAGGGAGAGAGAGAAATGACCCGTATTGAAAGAACTTGTCGGCTTTACAGAACACTAAAGAGCAAGGTACCTAATTCTCAGAGTATATCAACACTATAAGCAAGAATAATTCAGATTTAAATTAAGTCCTATCATGGCAGAGCTAGCATCAATTCATCAATAACTCAAAAGACCAGAACTTTCAAAAACAAATCAATCAGTAATGGGGTTCCAATCCTAATCTCATTAATTAATCTAAGTCAGTAATCTAGAGAAATCGAAAACCATACCCACACTTGGCTATTTATCATCATTGATTTTGATCATGGTTCCTTCGACTCGATAGACTCATCAGGATAAAAAAACAAAAATTTTGAAAAATTTCACCAAAAAAACAAGACATCAAAACGTAGTTAGAATCCTTGCACCCTCCCCCAGACTTACTTCACACCGTCCTGGTGTGAAAAATAAATCCAAGAGAAGATATAGAAGTAACCATAATCAATAGAAAATTCTGTAATGGATGAAAGTATATAATAATACTATGTGAGTTCAAGGGAAAGAGATATACTAAAGATGAATTACTCCCAAATCTGTTTTGAAATCTTTTGCCTCCTCTGCTATGCCTGCAAAAAGAACAAATACTCAAGAGAAGTGTGAGCAATGGTTGAAAAAAGATTGAGCAATGATAGCTTAAAACTAACAAGATTCAGTTGCAAGAGAAACCATTGAAGACATAATGAACGAGAAATACTAATCAAAAATCAGTAAGAATCATATATAAGATGCATCATTCAGAACAGTTAACAACAATCATTCCAGTATCACACAATCAATTGGTAAGTAAAGAGCAATGATCAAGCAGTACTAATTATAAGAATCAAGAATCACTTAATGAGAAAAACCAATCAATCATGAATCTAAAATCAACTCAAGTCAAAACACAAGAAAGATGGTGAATGGTGAGCAATGATCTAAGCAATACTAATCAGAATTAGCAAGAATCAAGAGAGAAACTATCCAAATAGCCAACAATTCAAGTGAGAAAGATGAGTAATGAAATTAGATAAGAGATAACCCGGAACGTCTTTGAAAAATATTCACAAGTAATAACCTGAAACTCTTGGAACTCAAAACTAAAATTAAGTAAATTAGGAATAAAAACTGACTCAAAATTGAAAAACAACTAAACTAGACTCTAAATAGTGGGTTACCTCCCACTCAGCGTTGTTCCAATTAGGAATAAAAACGTCACTTAGCTTGACGGTGCTTACCTCTAAGTGGGAATGGAATCAACATCTAGCGATGTTCCATAACAGGCTCCAAATCCAGACATCTTTAGCTTCAAAACCTTACCCACCACATCTTTTGCAACATCAATCCCTTTCTCTTTGAACTCCGGGGTGAGTAAAACTCTAAACTTCGAGCAGGGCTTTGAGAACCCCTTGCTCTTCACCTTATACTCAATTGTATCCCCAACTATTGCTTGAGGGATCAAAGCTACTTGAGACTCTTTCTTTACCTTCTTCGGTTCCACTTTCACATTCTCCTTAACCTTGTGATTGTCATTCCTTGTTGAGAATTGAAGCTCTTTGTGTAAGGTTTCAGCAACTACACACATAGGATCTTGTTCAATATGAAATCCATGCTTCATTTCTTCCTCTTTCACCATAGTTAGCCTGAATATTCCTTTTGAATGAATCGCTGGATAGAAAACCTGCTTCTTGATGTTTTTCAGATAAATACGCTGATTGGTAGATCAACAACAGCTCCTACGGTTGCAAGAAAGGGTCGACCAAGAATCAAAGGTTCATGTGGATGCTCATTCA
Source organism: Iberis pinnata (assembly GCA_900406425.1). Lineage (NCBI taxonomy): Eukaryota > Viridiplantae > Streptophyta > Magnoliopsida > Brassicales > Brassicaceae > Iberis > Iberis pinnata. The sequence continues at coordinate 23,071 of OVBE01000778.1, forward strand.
TCGCTAAGATGTGGAAATCAACAAGGACGAGACAATTTCCAACTTGTACCAAGAGACCCGAGATAAAGCCACCAGAAGAGACACTAGAATCATTAGCAAGCTTGACAGTCATGTGAGATGATCTGATACCCGATAGTCCCAATCGTTCTGCAAAAGTCATCGACGTAATACTCATATTAGCTCCAGTATCACAAAGAGAATTTGTGAATTCCACCCCGTTGATCGAACAAGGAACTAAGAATTCCCCTGGATCTTGTATCTTATGAATCTTCCTAAGTGGAACTCTGTGTTTATAAGCATTTGGAAGAATTTTTGATTCCAGGTACTTTTGCTCGATCGGGAAAGTAGTGCCCGGTCAGGCATTTGGCTCTGAATCTTCTCCGTAATTAGTGATCGATTGGGCTGAGGTGGTGCCTGATCGATTAAAAGTTCCTAGATGTTTTTCTCTTCGGTGCACGATCGGGCCAAGGGTGCCCGATCGATCTCTTCCTCTGAAAACGCTTTGCCCGATCGGGCAAGAGGTGTTCGATCGGGCAATTTTCTCTACATCTTATTCTGGTTTTTCAAAATCTGCATCTTCTAGCAAATTACTAGTCTCTTCTTCTAGATCACCAACTAAATACTTACAATAAGCTTTGGGATTATCCTCAACTTTCCCAGGAAAGACACCAGCTTATCTTTTCACAACTTCAGAGGTCTGAGCAACTTGTACATCCAAATGTTTCACATGTGTTGATAGCGCTTTAGACTTTTGATTCGGCTCTTTTACTTCTCCTTGGATTACTATTTGGAATTGTTGTTGTCCTTCCAGAAGTTGCTTCAATATCATCTTTATTGAACTACTTTGTTGAGGTTGAGCTTGTTGAAATGCAGGCTGAGAGGTTTGCTGAAAACCGTCTGAATTGGAGTTTTGCACAAAGGTCTTTTGTTGCTGTGGATAATGTTGATCTTGGGGATTCTCAACATTAGTGCTTCTCCACAAATAGATTTGGATGAGTCTTGTTGAAGCCTTGATTATATCCTTGATTGTACACCCTTAAACCTTGACCATTGATGTAACTCACTTCCTTCTCAACTCCCGCAGTATTTTGCTCTTGAACTGCAAAGCAACCGACTTCAGAATCGTTTACAACATTTAATTGTTTATGATTTTGATTCTTTAGAAGTTGAATGATTAGTCCTTTCATCTCTGAGAATTCTCCATTCAGCTCTGAGAGTTCTAAGTTAGCAGCCAATACAGGAACCTTTGTTCGGCGATCAAACTCTAGCTGCTAGATTCTCTATTAGACAATAAGCATCTGGAACATATTTCTGCATAAAGTCTCAATCGCTTGCTGTATCTAAGGATAGCTGGTAATTTTGTTAAATTCCTCTATAAAAGGTATTGTGGAGACTTACATATGAGAAACAGTGGTGTAGACAATCACGAAATAGCTCTTTGAATCGCTCCCAAGATTCATAGAATGATTCCACCGAGTTTTGTGCAAAGGAAGAGATCTTGTTCCTCAAAGTGTTAGTCCTGGTAGTAGTAAAGAACTAATTTATGAACCTGACTTTGCAATCATCTCATAAAACAGCCCGATCCTTCTTGGTCTTGCCCGATCGATCTTGGTCTCCGGAAAATTCCAGGGGGGTTTTGCCCGATCGAGCAGCATACTTTCCCGATCGTGCATCCTCTAAAAACACTTGCCCGATCGATCACATCATTGCATGATCGTGCACTTCTGTCTGCAACTTCTGAAATCTTATGAAATGCATCATTTTGCTCCGACACGACCCGAACACCTGGAATCCTGAAATTCTACCAAATATGCAAGGAAAACACATAGAATAATGCAGAATAGCAAACATAAATGCCCACTATTATGCCTAAAACCAAGTAATATCAACTAAGTAAAAGAGCATTGGCCGAATGGCCGAGCCAAAATATGAATGCTTCGGGCAAAGAGGTTAAAATCCTAAACTTATGCATTTAACCGTAAGAATCAAAGGAAACTTAAGTTGGTTCGTGAGAAATGCTGAAATTTGACTAAGTGTCAAATTTATCACAAGTTGGATGCGAAGGATTCATGAACTGTTTGAGTATTTAAGCATTGGTCTATTTATTTTTAATTTTTATAATTAATAATAAATAGAATAGTGATTCCTTAGACATGTTAATGTCTCCTGGTGGAAACCCAAAAATTGTCACTAATGCTATGTAGAGGGAGGTGGTGATAGTTGAGGGTCGGGCCGGTTGGGATAGAATACAATTATGGCTTAGTAAACCCCCTCAGATCATGCTTGGGAAACATGATCGTGATGCCGAAAAAGCATCATTTCCGTTTGGGAAGATCGATCAATGAAGATCAAAGATTATATTACGGTTTGATCATGATCAAGTGGTTGGGAATCCGAATGTGCAAGTGAATCATTCAAGAACAGGGTGGTTAGATTGAAAGATGCAAAGAAAATCAGTTAAGGCATATTTTTGCCGAGAAAGTGTATAAACTGGTCGAGGATCAATTAAGATGTTGTGATATGAACTGAACCATGCACAGGTTTATCTGATGATGCGCATAGTTGATTATCATTCGGATAGAGAAGCTAATTCGCGGGAAAAATAAGAATGTGAGCGAGCAGCCAGTCAGTCAGTTGATTTGAGCAGGTTGCCAGCGAGCAGCCAGTCAGTCAGCTGATCCGAGCAGGTTGCCAGCGAGCAGCCAGTTAGTCAGTTGATCCGAGCAGGTTGCCATGGAGCAGTTAGTCTGGTTGGGTGGTTACCAGCGTGTACTGTGTCTATCTGGTTCGGGCAGTGTGCTAGTTCAAAATGCAGAAGCTGGACGTGGCCTGTTCAGACTGGACCATTTCCAAGCAGCTCGAGCTTTTTTCTTCTCCTTTGGGTTTCTTTCTCTCTTTATTACGAAAATATCAGTCTTGAGAGAGAAAACTCCCATATAAGGCGAAGGTTCCTAGTTTGAAGAAGAAATTCGTGAAAGGTGAGGAATCAGTTAGTGAAAAGCAGTCTGTTGAGCTTGAGAAATTCGTGAACCGAAGAAATCAGTCAGTTCGGGATGATTTCAAAGGTGAGTGCAATTTATCTGAACCTTAGACTTTCTGCGTGATAGTCTAATGGCCTTGAGTGCCTATTTTGTGTTCTGATGACCTTTGTGGTTCTGGTACATGATCCGTATAGCCTTTGTGGTTGGATACGGGTTGTGTGAAGGCTATGATGCCATTTTATGACCTGCATGGTCACTATACATGATCCATATAACCTTTATGGTTGGATGCATATTCTGTGATGGCTATGTTGCCATGTTGAGACCATGTGTGCCGTATTTACATGATCCGAAGGTCTATGTCACCGAATACATATCATGGGTTGGTCGTAGAACCGTAAAATATCCATGTGTGTTGTATCCTTATTGTTATCAGCTTTGTGTTGATAGTTAGGCTTAAGTGTCGTATTGTGGGTTAGACTAGTGACTGATCTAGGTAAATTGGATAGTCATGATAGTCTAATCAGTCTGTGGACTAGAATGGTGATTGATTCGGGTAATCCGGATGGTCAGGGCAGTTTAGTTAGTCTGTGGGTTAGACTATTGATCGATTTGGGTGAATCCAAGTTATCAGGATAGTCTAACCAGTCGTTTTATTATTCTGTGTAATGTTCTTAGGGAACCATATCTGATTATTATGTTAATTGGGACGGATCAAACTGTTCTCACTAAGCAAAGTGTATTTCTTATGCCTCCTTTGTGGTCGTAGATAATGTTAGGCATGAGCAGCACGCGGAACAAGGGAACGTTAAGGAAGGGATGGTTGGATAATATGTATAGTTTTGGGTAGATAAAAACTTAGTAGTTTAATGTAATGTTTTAGCTTTTGTAGCAAACTAGCATATAAATTGAACTAGTTGAATCTATCTTATAAAAATGCATGTTTTATATTACGAACTCTGAAAGAAACAAAAATGCATGAAAATGGCTAAGTATAGACTTAAACCTCTAAAACATGTGACTGGTTGGACTTCTGGACAGTTGAACGTCCGGATTTTCCAACTGGTAAGCCATTTGGCCTATAAGGCCAGTGTAGTCGAGGTTTTGAACATAGCCCATTATCATTACGCTAAGTATATATATACATGTTAATGATAATGATGGGAGATTAACCTAACATTAACAAAAACCCTAAGAGAGAAAACGAGACAGAGACGACTAGTTCGTCGTGATGGCTTCTGAGATTTGATCTCATCGGTACTAGCATACTGAGTCGGATCCAGTTTGTGTATGTGTGGATACCAATAGAGGCACGACACTTGGAGTGCTCATAAACCTTAGACTAATTCAGTTAATTGTTCCACTACAAACTATACAGGTATATTCAGATCTCTATGTTCTAGATTTAATTCAGTATTTGCACGAATCGTGACAGTTAAATTTGTAATTAGAATTTATAAAAAATTATAAATTGTTACAAATTCCAACATCTCATGGATTATATATCATAGTTATCTCTTATTATTTATTTTTTTGCATGACCACTCGATTATTACTAACTAATTTGAATTTTAGAATTTAAATTTTTTCTAAAAGCATAACGTATTTAAATTGATAATTTATATACTCCTTAATTTTATATACACTCATATACTTTAAAATAATATGTTATGTCAAATTTATATGAATTTCTTGAAACACCATTAAAAAAAAGTTCAAATTCCAAAACTACCACACTCCCAAAAGTTCCAAATACCATACACACTCAAATGTTCCAAAAATATCAGTCATAAAAAATGAATTTTAAGGGTTTACAATTTAAAATTTTAGATTTGCGTTCACCAAATAGAGTTTAAGGTTAAATTTTGAAGAGGGTAGAGTTTGGTTTTGAGGTTTTAGGGTTTAAATTTGAAGTTTTAAAGTTATTTCAAATTTTGTGATATTTTTGGAACAAAAAACATTTTTTGATATTTTTAGAAAAAATGTGGTATTTTAAAAACTTTTGGGTATGTTATGTTTGGAATAAAACTAATTTTGGTTTATTGTAATGTAAAATTAATAATATACACAGTAATATGTTTAAATTAATATTTATATACCATTTCGGGAAAAAATTATTAAAAAATAAAATTTATACTTCATAATGTATTTTTGTGATATCATAATCTAAAACTCTATTTTATAAAACTAAATTTATTGTAGCGTATGAGATCATCTAATTATATATGGTTATAATTATTTGATTATTTTGTATGAACTGATAAAACTGATTTTGTAAATGTGTATAATTTGTGACGAATGGTTGCTAGTAGGCTGTTGAAGCACATAAATTGCGTGATGTATCTTCTAGTGTTACACGTGTTGTATATTAGTGTGTAGAAGACTTCATATATATACACACAACTATTTAATCTCCCACACACGTCTATAGGAATATATATATATATATATAACGTTAATTAAGAATTTGATATTAAAAACTTGAATCTGTACTCCACCATATACTAGGGTTCGTTTCTAATTCATTAAACTTGTAATTGTGTGGTGTTTTGGTATGAATGTTAAGAAAAATATGGGAAATAAGAATCTTGTGTTATTCTAATTAATTGTATTTGAATATACAATAGACATTTTCAAGAATTGAAGCGTAATCTCTATGGGTTAAAAGAAGATGTATAGCTATAACATATAATTCAACACTTATTAATGTTCATCACACCAATTTTATTTTTGAAAGAAGAATGCTTAAGTTACCAAATGTTCCAAACTTGTGATCAAATTTAGATTATTATTATAAAACCAAAACCAAATAAGAAGTTATTATAGTATATATATAAGAGGCGTAATTCTCCAACTTCCCAACCATTCCGTAAACTGTGATCCTCCGACCAGTAAAAATGGATGATAAACTTCGATTGTCCACCGGAATTTTGGGTATTAATATCTTCAAATATAGTTTTTTGGTCAAACATTGTCAATAAGTTTACAAGAAAAAGAAATTTGTTTGTTTTGATGGAAACTTTACAGGAAACGGAGCTTCCTTGTTGCTATACACAGCTCCAATGTAGGTCCAAAAAGCCTATTGAAATTTGGATTATATAAGCCAAGAAAGTATAGAATTTAATTATATATAATAAATTTTGCATGTAGATTAACATTTTTAAGGGTATATAAAAAGAAGAGCACAGAGGAGTTCTCATGTTTTCCTTACGTAATGACACTCTTTAACTGTTTGATTTACACATGGTATGGTCTACCAATCGTGAGTCATCTTTGGGAGAATTGTCTTCTTGTCACCATTAATGGAGTCGGTATTCTTCTCGAATCAATTTTCATCTTCATTTACTTTTGCTACTCCTCCCCCAAAGAAAAGGTAAAAGTTGGGGTTATATTAGTTCCCGTGATCGTGGTATTTGGATTAACGACAGCAATCACAGCCGTTGTGTTTGACGACCAACGCCACCGAAAATCATTCGTCGGAAGTGTTGGCCTTTTGGCTTCTGTCTCCATGTATGCTTCTCCTCTAGTTGTCATGGTAAGCCAGGCCCGGTCCAGAGGAAGTGGAAGTTTGGACTTATGATCTAGCCTTAGTATTAATTAGAGATATTAATTTAGAGAAGAATATATACTGATCGATATGGATGTGTGTGTGTGGATGCAGAGAAAAGTGATAGAGACAAAAAGTGTGGAATACATGCCCTTTTATTTATCCTTCTTCTCATTTCTGGCTAGCTCTCTTTGGTTGGCCTATGGTCTACTCAGTCATGATCTCTTTCTTGCGGTTCGTTCTTTTTCCTAATTTACCATATATACTTCAACCGTAATACTATAGTCTATAGTTATGATTTAAAAGTAAATTCGTATGATTATTATATATGCATGTACAAGTCACCAAATATGGTTGGGACTCCATTGGGGATTCTGCAACTTATCATATACTTTAAGTACAAGGAAGCACCAACAACTTTACTAGTGATAAGCAAATTAAACGATGATGATAATAACAATGGTGATGCCAATGAGAAGCAATTCAACAATGCATGTTAGTTCATTTCATATCCATCTTCTTCGATGTGTTTTTCCAAAAACGAAAAGAGCAGCAACCAGAAATTTCATGTATGTGTTGTATTTTACATTACAATGGTTGCATTTGTTACTTAATAAGTGGTGATGCTAATATTTTACATCAACAAAAACAATCAATATAAATATTTTATCGAATTTTTAATTGATGTTAGTATATGTCGGTTATTGAAAATGATACCATATTTTGCAACAATTTATGAAATTGATACTAATATTTGTTCATTTACGATAATTGATATCTATATTTGTAACATACAAATAATTTTAATGAATAATATATTTTGTATTGATTAGTTTAAGTGATACTAGATATACAAGTAATGCTAAAATTATAAATATTATAATTATTGTACAATATCTACATTTAAAATATTTGTTAAAATTTCCATGTAACTTTTTTTCACTAAATAGTAATTTAGATTATAACTCTGGATCCTACCATTGTTGGTAAATCTTCTTCACGTTTTCATGAGATATTCTTATATAGAGTATATACATAGTAAAAATTGGATTCTTCTCTTTAAAGTGGTCGATGTGAAAGAAAAAATTCTGAATTTTTTTCGTTCACCATATATTGAATATATTAGAAAATTACTTGACGACAAAAAAAAAATAAATAAATAACTTTCTCTTTACGGTTTATTACTTTATGTTGTATAATATTATAATTATATTAATATATATATGGGATTTTTTGTGTACGTGAAGTGAAGAGAGAGATATAATCTCTTCATAATGAGATGGGTGTTGTGTGTATTGCTCTTTTCAATCGTACTTCTCCTATTTATAGGACAGAGAGGAGCTTAATTGCATCATAAATGTGGCCTCCAATTGATCAGGATATGGAACCACCTAAGCGAGATAGAGAAAATACAGACGACGAGATACATCCCATACCCCGTCGACGAATCAATGTCATTATGGGAGGGCTAAGACAGTGTAATGACTCGATCAGGGCAATTAAAAAGTTGGAGCGAAGAGCAACGGTATCAGCAATTGCTACTTCGTCGAGTAGCACAGAAGAAGACCTCGTAAAATTCACATAGGCCGACGCAAGTGAAGTAGATTCTCCACATAACGATTTTCTTGTTATCGAACTAATATTTGAAGATTGCGAGGTCTCCAGGGTATTGGTAGACACTGGCAGTTCGGTGAATATAATATTCAAGGAAACCCTTGCCAAGATGGAGATAGACGAGGCCATAATCAAGCCCTCAACCCAAATTCTTACAGGTTTTAGCGGTGAAACAGTCACCGCGGCAGGAAGTATAAAGCTCCCCCTAAGCATAATGGGTGTAACTCGCATTGTCAAACTTTTAGTCGTCGACGAACATCCAGTCTTCAATGCAATATTGGGGACCCCGTAGTTATTCATGATGAAAGTTGTGGTGTCTATATATCATCAATGTCTAAAATTCCCAACTCCGAAAGGGACCAAGACGGTTCGAGGTAATCATAGGGCAGCACGAACTTGCTTTATAGCTGAGCATAAAGCATGAAAACGCGCCGAAGCATAGCAGCTACTGTCAGAGCCTGGTGATAAAGCCGGGCCATCATCAGCAACCAGACAGTGTACAACAGTTTTAGAGCCAATCGACCAAATGTCCATCGACAAAGCTAATCCGTCTCGTTGCACTAATATTGGCCGCCACCTGGAAAAGTTAATTCGATGCGAGCTTATATCATTCTTAAAAAGTAACATCGGCACATTCGCATGGTCGGTATCTGATATGGTGGGCATTGACCCGTCAGTCATATGCCATGAATTGCACGTCGATCCCACGGTAAAGCCCGTTAGGCAGAAACGCCGAAAGTTAGGGCTCGAGCGCAATCAGGCAGTCAATGACGAAGTAGAAAAGCTGCTTCAAGCTGGATCCATAGTCGAAGTCAAATATCCTGAGTGGATAGCCAATCCAGTCGTGGTCAAAAAGAAAAATGGGAAGTGGCGAGTATGCGTGGACTTTACTGATTTGAATAAGGCATACCCAAAGGACAGTTTTCCACTTCCACATATAGATCGTCTCGTCGAAGCTACAGCAGGAAACGAATTGCTTTCGTTTATGGACGCATTTTCTGGTTATAATCAGATCATGATGCATCCGGACGATCAAGAAAAAACCGCTTTTGTTACTGATCGAGGCATTTATTATTACCGCGTTATGCCTTTTGGTTTGAAAAATGCTGGTGCAACATATCAGCGACTGGTTAATAAAATGTTCTCGTCCCAGTTGGGCAAAACAATGGAGGTGTACATTGATGATATGCTGGTTAAAAGCACTTCGGCGACTGATCATATA
>OVBE01000778.1:32442-44166 GCA_900406425.1 Iberis pinnata
TTTTGAACATGTACGGCATGAAATTGAATCCGGCGAAATGCACCTTCGGTGTGAAGTACGGCGAATTCCTGGGTTACGTCGTCACTCAAAGGGGAATAGAAGCTAATCCTAAGCAAATCTCGGCTATCATTGATTTGCCATCTCCTAAAAAGTAAAGGAGGTACAACGGTTAACGGGACGTGTGGCCGCGTTGAATAAATTTATTTCGCGCTCAACAGAGCGTTGCCTCCCTTTCTATCAATTGCTTAAAGGAAACAAAAAATTCGATTGGGACGAAAAGTGTGAAGAAGCTTTCAAAAAACTCAAGGAGTATATTTCGACACCACCCATATTGGCAAAGCCCCTAGATGGAGAAATCTTGTTACTATATGTATCTATCTCGGCGGTGTCTATCAGTGGGGTACTGGTGCGAGACGACCGCGGCGAATAGAAACCAATCTTTTATATCAGCAAAGTACTCGACAGAGCAGAAATGAGGTATTCGATGTTGGAACGGTTAGCTTACGCCGTGGTTGTTAGTGCTCGTAAGCTAAGACCTTACTTTTAATCTCATTCGATTGCTGTAATGACTACTCAACCTTTGCGGGCAATCTTGCATAGTCCAAGTCATTCTGGACGAATGGCGAAATGGGTAATTGAGCTGAGCGAATATGACATTGAATTCCGCAACCGCACTAGTATTAAATCTCAAGTTCTCGCCGACTTTCTCGTAGAATTACCTCTCGAGTCCTTTGATTCGTGTAAAATTGGAGTGTGGAATCTATATGTTGATGGCTCGTCGAGGTCAAATGGATCAGGCATTGGAATTCGTCTCGAATCCCCAATTGCTGAAGTTATCGAGCAGTCCATCAAATTAAGATTTTCAGCCTCGAATAACGAAGCTGAGTATGAAGCATTACTTGCTGGACTTCGTCTGGCAAAAAGCATGGGCATTAAAGTGATTTGCGTTCATTGTGATTCGCAGCTTGTCGTAAGCCAGTATAAGGACGATTATGAAACGAAGGATGATCGTATGACTTTATACCTCTGCCTCGTCCAAGATCTTGCGAAAGGCTTTGACGATCTTGAGATTGTGAAAATTCCCAGAAACGAAAATACTTCAGCTGATAGTTTGGCAACCCTAGCCTCGGCATCGACGATAAGGACGGCGCGGTCAATTCCAATCGAGGAGATCGATGTGCCAAGTATATCGCGCTCCAAGGTACATGTGGTAAGCAATGTTTCGGAGGAGACAACCTTGGCTAATGAAGAAACAGTTGGTGAACAAGCATAAGAAGATTGGAGATCCGAGATATATGCCTATATCGATAGGGGTGCCTTACCTACAGACAAATGGGCAGCCCGAAGGTTAAGGGTGAGAGCTTCGAGGTATGTGTTGATGGATGGTAAGTCATTTCGACGGGATATGTCTGGAATGTTATTACGATGTGTTTCGAGAGCCGAAGCCAACCGGGTAATGGTAGAGATGCATGAGGGTGCATGTGGTAACCATTCCGGTGGTCGCTCCCTGGTACTAAAAATCAAGCGTTACGGTCACTTCTGGCCCATTATGGTTTCTGATTGTCAAGATTATTGTCGAAGATGTGAAAAATGTCAGAGCCACGCTCTGACGTCGCATCAACCGATTGAGTACTTAAGGTTCTCGACACCTCCTTACCCATTTATGCGATGGGCCATGGACGTCGTCGGACCTTTCCCATCATCCTGACAACGACGATATGTGTTGGTAATAGTCGATTACTTTTCAAAGTGGGTTGAAGCCGAAGCTTTTGCTAAAATTCAAGACGCCGAGGTTCAGGAATTTCGTGTGGAAAAATATTATTTGTCGGCATGGTCTACCGTATGAGATTGTGACTGACAACGGTACCCAATTCTGTTCATACCGGTTTGAAGGCTTCTGCACCAAATAGAAAATAAAGCTTAGCCATTCAACTCCAAGATATCCACAAGGTAATGGCCAAGCAGAAGCCGTTAACAAGACCATTGTTGACGGACTCAAGAAGCGACTTGAGAAGAAGAAAGGATTATTGGCTGACGAGCTGGACGGCGTCATGTGGTCATATCGCACAACTCCCCGGTCATCAACTAATGCCACTCCTTTCTCCCTCTCGCATGGTGTTGAAGCAATGGTTCCTGCTGAGGTTAACGTCTATAGTTTACGACGGATGATGTTACCTTGGCATGATGATTTAAACACCGACTTGATGAAAGGCAGGGTCGAAACTGTCCCAAGCTCTTTACGTTACTTTTCGATTATTTTAACCAACATATACTAACTTTTCTTAAGTTTTAAATAACTTTAGACAAGCTCGACGAGCTAGAAGAATTGCGAGACCAAGCGCTATTGCGCATGCAGAATTATCAACAAATGGCGGCAAGACATTATAATAAGCATGTCAAACATCGACATTATACGGTTGGCGATCTCGTCCTACGACATGTCTTCGACAACACAAGGGAATATGGAGCGGAAAAACTAGGAAGTAACTGGGAAGGACCGTACGAAGTCATCAGCGTCGTCGCACCTAACGCTTACCAATTAGCCACGTTGGACGGACAACAACTGCCTCGACCTTGGAACGGTCGACACCTGAAACTTTATCTTTAAATCTTTTTCACTATTGTAAACAAGAACTACGTCTGGCTTGATCCCTCTAAAATGGGTACGTAGGCAGTCTTCGCACTATATAAATTATTTGATTTTGTTTAAAGAGTCTATCTTTAAAAATTGTGCATTGATTATTTGGTATGGTTTAAATACATGATGTGGTTCATAAATTATTATAAAGATGGTTTGATTTAAAGGTGGACACATGTCAAACTATTAGAGCACAAGTAAAAAAACAATGAAATTATTTGGTTTTGTTTAAAGGTGGACACATGTCAACCTATTAGAACATAAGAAAAAACCATATTTTACAATATTAGTGAAAAATGAAGACTCACTCACTGATTATTTGGTTTGGTTTAAGTACACAATATGGTTCATAAATTATTTGGTTTTGTTTAAAGAGTTTATCTTTAAAAATTATGCATTGGTTATTTGTTTTGGTTTAAATACATAATATGGTTCATAAATTATTGGAAAGATTGTTTCTTTTAAAGGTGAACACATGTCAAGTTATTAGAGTACAAATAAAAAAACCTTACTTTATTAGTATATATATATATATATATATATAATTTATTTCATTCTATATATATTTTTTTGCTGAGTTAACTTTATAGATGACAAACTTTTACAAATCAATATAATATCATATCATAGCATAACATATGTAAAATCAGTCTCAAAATGATTGTTTACAAAGATACTAGTTTCTTTTCCTGCGCGATGCGCGAATTATTTTCGATCTTATCTATATTCACTTTTTATTATAAAAAATTATCGATACATTTCTTTTGGGTACTTTGAATTTTTCTCTTACTGTTTTCCATTTTTTATATTGGGTTTTTCATATTTTATTCATCATTTGTAATTTTTTGAATGATTTATTTTATCCCGTTTTTTTGTTAGTTTATTTGGTAGTTAACTAATTAGTATATTTGTATTTTGGTTATGTATTATTGTTCTATTATTTACTTTCTAATTTTGTTCATCATTTTTGTATGTTCTGTAGCATTTAAGTCTATTGTGTAACATCATTTCAATCTTCTAATCAAGTAGGTTGTATACTTGTATATAAAGTTAAACAACACTTCAAAAACAAAAAAAATTAATGACTCTATTCGCAATTTTGACTATATGATGCTATCCAAAATGGTCAGTGGCATGGTAACGCCCAACGATACATGAATTTAAAATTATTCGAACGTTATTTTCCTCTTTGAATTCAGTTATAATAAATGTTTAAAAAAATAATACGAAAACAGCAATTAGCTAATTTTTCTTACCGTGTGATGTACGGATTCTTTCTCCAAATTTTGTTGTTTTTTTAGTTTTTTAGTTTTTTTAGTTGTTATATTTTATTGTATTCTTTTTGTTTTTGGTCAATTGTTTTTACTTCATTTTGATTTTTCATAATATTTTGTTACATTATATGTTTTATTTTTTATTTTATTCTTTTGATGGAAAGAAATGTAACTTTCTTCTTTCCACATCAAATGTAACAATAACAATAAAGGTTATCGTAAACCACTTAATAGTATTGTGTAACATTATTAATCTCACGAGAAATGTATAGTTTTATTTGAAATTCAACAACTTGATTCTAAATCGAATTTCACATCCTTGTTCAAACTCTGTACTTGTTCATTCAGTAAATAACTCTAGAAACAAAACTAAACTTAAGTAAATAAGACAATTAGATAATTTTAAGTGTATGCGTCCAAACTCCAAAATAGTTATAATACTGATATATAGTTGTCCTAATGTAAAATGGATGGTTAGTAAAATGCGAAAACATAAACATCAACAAAGAATAAAGAAAGATGAGTAAGAGAGTATTGTACAGAAATATAAATTTGAGATCATCAAGCATCATCAATATCACTTTCTACAACCTCAACTTCTTGAGCCACCCAATAATTGTTCCCATCTGGACCCCAAACTTTGTACCTATCAAGAATAATTAAGAATGAATATTCCATTAAACTCAGCTCTCAAAAGAAAGAAAAAACAGCGAGTTCGATTAATTGGTATTGTTAAACCTTTCTAGAACATACTTACATTCCTCATATTTTTGATTCTTCTCATATGATGATATGAAACTCCTGAATGATAAATAAGAGGTTGATTAGATGAAAAGACAAATGGAGGATACTAAATAAGAAAAGGAACAAAAAAAAAAAACATTTTGATGTTTTGCTTACATATCTCCATCCAATATAAAAGCCACATTTAACACAGTATATATCTGTAAGAACGAGAATATGAGCACACACGAGATTTAACGAGGTTTAGCAATATGCCTACGTCCTCAAACCAATCACTAGAGATTTATTAGACAAACTTTCAACAAGATCTTGCCTAATGGAATTATTCGACACTAAGACACTCCTTAGTTCGACACCAATCAATCTCTATCCTATAATGAGACACAAATGTCTCTAATACAGATACAAGAATCAGACCACTTAGGTCTTTCTCCTAATTCTATCCTTGATCTAAAATACCTCGTGATTCAGAAGGTAACATACTGGTTTAAGTGTCTCACACACTCCATATGTACCTTTTTCCAGAGACCGATCTTCAATAGATTGAGCTTTTTCTTTTCTGAGTGACTAACCTAATTTGACTCATATATCTTGTATTTATAGCATCCAAGACGCATCAAATTCCAATATTCACCAAAGATTTAGATATGAGAATATCTCAAATAGATATGAAAATATCTCAAATCTCCTTTTTCTTGTAACAAACAATATCTTCTATCCAAAGATTTAGCTTTAGCTCCAAGCTTCCCTTCCACGTCATCTTCAATTATTCCCTTGAATTTTCGGACTCAACATTCTCCCCCTTTATCATTAAGTTTGATAACTCAAGCTTACTCTTGAAACCTATCAATCACATGTATTATAATTGTCATGGTATTGGACATGTAAAACCAATTTGTCCATCGTTTAAGAGAAAAACTTTCAACAAGATCTTTCCTAATGGAATTATTCGACACTAAGACACTCCTTAGTTCGACACCAATCAATCTCTATCCTATAATGAGACACAAACGTCTCTAATACAGATACAAGAATCAGAATACTTAGGTCTTTCTCCTAATTCTATCCTTGATCTAAAATACCTCGTGATTCAGAAGGTAACACACTGGTTTAAGTGTCTCACACACTCGATCTGTACCTTTTTCCAGAAACCAATCTTCAATAGATTGAGCTTTTTCTTTTCTGAGCAGCTAACCTAATTTGACTCATATATCTTGTATTTATAGCATCCAAGATGCAGCAAATTCCAAAATTTGTGAAAATGTATATAAACTATTCATATCCATCAAAAAGCCATTTCGAATGAATCTTCATGTTTCTTTGGAGATTGTGTTATTGTGAAGAAATGTAAAAGCTAACTAAGAACATAAACTCCAAATCTTTTCAGCAATTAAAGAGGAATGGTTTTTTAAATGTCTTGAACCATAAGACTAATCAACTACATTAAGGATCTGACAACAATCCATTCCAAGATATGACACCATCTTAGGCACCAACTAAATCATAATACGAGATTAAAGACGCAAGACAGTCTTAAAATCACTTACTGCAGACATAGATGAGAGAGAGACTAACAATGAGAGTAGTCTCCAGATGAAGGTATCCTCAATTATACTGAACATGATCAATGTTAGTATCAGTGAGAGTGATGCTCATGGAGACTCTAGATTATCATCAAATTCCATATGATTAGCAAAAGGTGGAGCATAGTTTCAGACCTATTTCAAACATTACCAACAATATCATAGTTAACATATATTTCCTAATGTTTATAAGGAAATTTTTCATTTATTACAATTTTCTATTTTGGAAAAATTACACTCAGCAAAAAGGAAGAAACATACCACAATTTCTTGGTATTCCAATATGCTTCCGACGTAACCACCAATGACAGTTACATTGAGAACATATCTAATAAAAAAAATAGATATTAGGAACTATATCATGAACACCAAGTGAGTCGACTTAATAAAAAGAGAAACAATTCCGAAAAAGAATTGGAACTACTCCGAGGAAATCAGTCGATGAGACAAACAATAGAAAACAAAAAATCCCAACATAATGGTGAAAATAGGAAAATTGACAAAGCTTATGCGAGAAAAATATTGAGACCTGATACACGAATGCCTCCATATTGAATTTGCGAAGGTGATGCAATAACCTGCAAGACTGTAGGAGACATAAACTGAAACAAATCGATTAGCCTTTTTTGGCTTTGATAACTTGATGAAGAATGTAGATCTATTGATTAGAGAATAAAACTTACAAAGAGAACTTATACGGTTAGATTGATAAAAAAAAATATTAAAATGAGTAGTCGATTCTATGTCAAAGAGAATGATAGGAAGGTGAAACATTTGATTAGGTAGATAAGTGAATTAGGTCAACATAAGAACGAAAATGAAAAATGATAAGTCGGCGTTATTTTTCTGGCGTAAGAGAAATTAAAAGCGTGTAAAAAATGAGAAGTTGGAAATTATTTTTCGGATGTAGCACATTTTAGTTGATTTTTGTTAAAAAATTGTTGGCTGACATAGATGTTATGAGAAACCAAGATTTGTTCCATTGATTCTTGTCGTTTTAATTAAGCTTTCCTTTAGATGTAATAATGGGCAAGAGAAATCGTTGAAACCCATATATTTATGGGCTCTTGAAACACAACGGCGTTTTGAAGAACCGCGAGATTAAAACGCACATTTGGATTCCGTTTTTCCTCTCTTATCTCATCCCTCTTCTTTCTCGTTCATATGATCTTCCCCAAAACGAAACCCTAATTTCGCCTTTGATTGCCTTATCCGAGAGTTTCCCAGAGAGGATTTCTTCAGGTAAGCATGATTTCGTAATCTCCCTCTTTGGTAGTAATTTGTGAACGTTGCTGGTAAAATTATATCGTGTGACTTATTTGACTTCTCCCCTCGATTTTTGATTCTCTAGGATCGTCAATTTGTCAGAGTTTTTGAAAATTTGTTGAGATCTAAAGAATTCTTGATTCGTACTATATGTCGTGTCCTGTTTATTATCTAGCCATCTTATAATTTTTTTCTTTGTTATTTTACAGCTTCAAGATCGCCAGAATAATGTCTTCTGTTTCAAGTCAGCCACAGTTTCGTTACACGCAACCTCCTTCGAAGGTTCTACATTTGAGAAACTTGCCTTGGGAATGCACTGAAGAGGAGTTAATTGAACTTGGAAAGCCGTTTGGTTCAGTTGTAAATACAAAGTGCAATGTTGGAGCCAATCGAAATCAAGCTTTCATTGAGTTTGTAAGTGAAGAGATTTTGCCAATATCTACAGTAAGATTTGTCATTGTATTATGTAGCTTAACAAAGTCAGACTTTTTAACTCGGTGTTGCGTGTTTGTTTATTCTTTCAGGAAGATTTAAACCAAGCTATACAAATGATTTCTTTCTATGCTTCTTCATCGGAACCTGCTCAAGTTCGAGGTAAAACTGTCTACCTCCAGTACTCCAACAGGCAAGAAATAGTGAATAATAAAACGACAGCAGATATTGTGGGAAATGTACTTCTAGTGACAGTTGAAGGTCAGGATGCTCGTATGGTCAGCATTGATCTCCTGCATCTGGTAAGTGGAACTCTCACCTTATTGGTTTCTTTTGAAGAAGTAAAACATATATCACTAAAAGATGTTTCAAAGACATTCTGATGATTAGGATGTAGGGTTGTCATACTTTTGATTCCTTTTGACATGAATGTGAATGGATCAGCAGGGCCATGTCAAGGCAATATCTTCAGTGGCAGCCTAATGCATTAGGAGAAAGAGCACATGTGTGTTTGTTTCCTTTCTCCTTTCCCTGACACTAGCTCTCTCTTCCCTACTCTCTCACTCTCTCTCTCCCTCACACTTCCCTTGTATCAAATACGCTAGGATTAGTAAGATATGGTATTACGTAGATGTAGTTATAATTCTTTTTTGTAAATGATAGAGTGCAGCTCTATCTGCACATCTTTTGTGATAATTAAACTATGAAGGAGTGTCTTGTCTCTAATGTGATTGTTTGATAGCTTGGAAGGCATGTCTCTTGCCTTCCAGAGAGTGTAACCCGGCATCAAACTGGCCACGTCATATTATGTTGGTTTAATTTGCTATCCTAAATTTTGCGATGCTGTGTGAGTTTTATATGCAGAGAGTTAACCCAAACTAAATTTTTTCTTAGATGTTGCTGAAATGCAAAAAAATCTATAAAGTTGACTCTTCTGGTGTCTTTTCTTGTTCTAATTGCTAGTTTTGCAACGCAGGTATTCTCAGCGTTTGGGTTTGTACACAAAATTACTACATTCGAGAAGACAGCTGGATATCAGGTTTATAACCAACCCAACAATTTCTTTTTTGTTCTTATGTTTTCTACTGTACTCATATTTTCTAACTGTTTGGAATGCTCTGTAGGCACTGGTTCAATTTTCTGATGCGGAAACTGCCACCTCTGCCAAAAATCAACTCGACGGAAGAAGCATCCCTAGGTGACTTGTGTTAAATTTTGGACATAGTATTTAGTTTTACTGTGAAGGACTGTATAGTTCTAGTTATTGCGTGTAAGTTCTGACATTTGTTGGCCTTTCAAGCGTCTGTAAGAGTTTTAGCATCTGATTCCAAATTATGAAGTTGTGTATGACGAATTACTGTTGAAAAATGTAGGAGATTTAATTTTGAACTTGGTCTTTTAATGTTCGTAAAAAAATACTGTAGGCATTGTTAATTTGTTAGTACTTGGAAAAAGGACAGTCTTTTCTTGTGGGATTACTGGCAATGTTCTTTGGCAAACCATATGAGATTTTATATGTTTGTCATATGTGAGGCAAATTTGTTTACTGACTTCTCTTTCTGGACAACAGGTATCTACTCCCTGATCAAGTGGAACAATGCTCTCTTAAAATAACATATTCTGCTCACACAGATTTGACTGTCAAATTTCAGAGTCATCGGAGTAGGTATGTCTATTCACATTCACACATTGTGTGTCGTTGAACTGGTTTACGTGGTGATTGACATGCTTCTGCAATAACAGTTAGGTAACTGTTTCCTCTTCATTTTGTAGGGACTATACTAATTTATACCTTCCTGTTGCTCCATCAGCCATTGATAGTAATGGTCTGGTAAGCAATTTGAGCTTGCTACTTGCTACATAGTTGAATTGCTTACGGGTGATGTATATTTTTTTATCCAAAGAGATGCATGAAAGTGGTACTATGAGAGTAAAGGATAAATGGGTCTGTCTTACCAGGTAGTTGTGGGTGTAGACGGGAAGAAAATGGAGCCTGAAAGTAATGTTCTTCTTGCATCCATCGAGAACATGCAGTATGCAGTAACCTTGGATGTTTTGCATATGGTAATATTCTGCCCCATGTTCAGTCCTCATGGTATCTGAAAATAATAATTCTTTCTTACCCTATTATTGATAATTAATGGCTAGGTTTTTGCGGCGTTTGGAGCTGTTCAAAAGATTGCAATGTTTGACAAGAATGGTGGGCTACAGGCATTGATTCAATATCCAGGTAAGACCTGCTATGATATGTTTTGTTTCATTGTCATTGATCTGTAAAAACAAATTCTTAGATAAACCTGGTGGTGTTTTCAGATGTTCAAACGGCTGTGGTGGCGAAGGAAGCATTAGAAGGACATTGTATCTATGATGGCGGATTTTGTAAGCTCCATATTACTTATTCACGTCACACTGACCTCAGCATAAAGGTAAGTGCAGTTAATATTCTCTCTATTTCAAAAGAAGTTTGAAAATAGTTACCAAAGTAAGTATTTTGGGGATTTATTGGATTTTTGTCGCAGGTGAACAATGATAGAAGCAGAGACTATACAATGCCTAACCCGGCTGTTGGAATGGCTCAACAACCTGGTCAGAATCCTTACGCTGGAAATTCGCAACAATACCACACAGCAGGGGTGAGCCAGCAGCAGCAGCAGCAGCAGCCGGCACAAGGTGGATGGGTACAACCAGGAGGACAAGGTCCAATGGGAATGGGTGGTCACAATCCCTACATGGCCCCACAATCTTTGGGCTCCATGCATCAAGGTCCCGGTGGTCATATGCCTCAGCATTATGGTGGTCCTGGTCCTATGCATTAGAAAGAGAGGGTTCCTCAAAATCGTTTAATGCCTTTCTTTGTTTCTCGTTTTGTTTTTGGTTGTTTGTTGGAACTCTTGTCCAAAAGAGATCATTATAAAAATCATCATTTGCCTCTTAAATATGTTTTAAAATAAGGAAAAATTCCTGAAAAATATCTGAACTACTGAACTTTTGCCGGAAAAATACACGAACTTATTTGGCTACATCTTTAATACACAGACTATTAGATATTGTTTTTTTAATACCCAAAATTTCAAAAATCGCAAGTTTACTACCTGACGTTTAACAGAGCTAATAGATTTTAACTAAAGCGTTAAAACTCTGGTTAAAAGTTAGTCACGTGGTTAACTATAGATTGCAAAAAGACATTATTACCTTTAATAAAAATATCTTTAATTCATAATAGACTAACCTAATCGCCGTCTGAGGCAAACCCTAACAAACGAAAGAACATAAATTTCTTATTGATTTCTTCAATGGCAAAGAGATTTGCAAGTCCATTAACCCAGACGAAGCTATTGCTTATGGTGCAACTGCTTGTTCTTAGTGGAGAAGGTAATGAGAAAGTTCAAGATCTAATCTCTCTCGGCATTGAAACAGTCGGTGGAGTAATGACTATGGTAATCCAAAGAAGCACACCGATTCCTACAAAGAAGCAGAGAAGTATAAGTCAAAAGATGAAGAATTCAAGAAGAAAGTTGAAGCTAAGATTGCTCTTGAGAATTACATGTATTATATGAGGAACACTATTCGTGATGTGAAGTTTAGTGAGAAGTTGACTTCTAATGATAATAAGAAGATTGAAGATTCGATTGAATCAGCTGTTGAGTGGCTTGAAGGGAATAAATTAATTTTCTTTATTTGTCAGTAGATTTTGGGCAATGTTCAGCTATGAAGCTTCAATCGTAGATACTCAATTGTTTTTCTATCTCATAAGTATCAATAATTAGCTAAAAACTTTGATGCATGT